>NMRB01002834.1:43123-56607 GCA_002633025.1 Notospermus geniculatus
TTTTTTTTTTTTTTAGTTTTTAGTACCCCCAGACCCTTCGCCATGGTCCCTTTTAGTCATATCACCTTAGAAACTGGCTTAAATTGGCTGTTGACTGGAGTTATAGAGAGCTTTTTAGCTTTTCAAATTCCGTTAGAAGAAATGTCGCGAATGAAAAGTGCCCTTTTCTAGGTTGAAGTGCCCTTTTCACAAAGTTTGCACCATGCCCTTCTGAAATCCTAGATATAACACTGGGAGGTTCCATTCTATTTCACTGAATACAACAAGTTCTTTAAAGTATGTAACAAGTCTATTCTAATCTCTCTGGAATAGTTTTAGTAGGTTGAAAGACCTCTCTCTTGTAATGTGTATTTGCGTAGACGCCACTTTCGTCTTGCCACGTATTCCATCCTGGCCGACGATGCGCCATCGTGTCAGTGAATTGAGAATGGCATTTTTTGTACGCATTAGTGTTATCTGGAATGGCGTCATTCTTGGCCTTAGCAGCTTCTGCCTGGAAAACAGAATGGAAACGATTTTAAATTGAAGGTCAGCATGATGCTGTACCGGGTAATTGAAATCTACACAGAAAAGACTAATTTTTACGCAACCAGGGTATGCTTGCTAAAATTAGGGTTGTGCTCTGCACCAAACACATGAACCATCCTGCTCCAAAGGCAAAAAATCATTGAATTATTCCCTAAATTGTAAAGGCACACTTTACTACAGTCAGAGGCCACCACGAGTTAGCGGTCCTAGAACATCACAAAATCTGATCTCGCAGATCAACATGTAAGCTATACATGGCCCGGGATTCGAACCCGGGACCTGTCACTTTAAGCAGACTAAGCCTCTCACAATACATTATGGATTATGATGCATTTATTCTTCCCTGTGGTGTCACTCAAAATCAGTGTGACGGCATTCAATCCGAATCAACCCTAGAGTGAACGCACCGCTTTTAATTCGATATACCGGTAACAATAGACGATATCAGTCCAAAAGAGCGCAGCACCTGACGGTAACTACAGCGTCACGACGTCCCGTACTCATTCCATGACATTTTGACTTGAGACGACGTCATGATCGCTGAAACAAGTGGAGGTTTTTTGAGTGACGTCACCGCGTTCAGAATGGGGGACAGGATGTCGTGACGCTGTAGGCCTAGCAAGTTACCGTCAGGTGCTGCGCTCTATTGGAGTGATAGAGTCTATTTCGAATTGAATTCATATTCAGTGTGAGAACGTAGCTTTACAACATCTTACTTCTTTACCTCATCAATCCGTGTGAATGGATATGGTGGTTTGTAATCAGCAAGATGAGTTGTCTCTAAATGCTGTTGATTGTAACCAGGATGATGGCCTGGCAAGATTGGCGAATGACCTCTCTCAGGCTCACTATCTTCCCTGAAAAGGAAAGACATCTGGTGATAACACTTATAATGTACATATGTAATCTATGAATCCAGGGTTTCTGCCTGAAATATTTTTGAGGGCATGCAGTTCTTCAAAATCAGCAAAAAACCCCATGAAATTAAAGAAAATGGCCCTTTTCTGTTCCTTTGAGGGTACTCACAGCGTACCCTCTGGCGGAAACACTGGAATCCATAGGTTTGTAAAGGCCTGTACCCACTGACGCGATTTTTGTGGCGGAGAGCGACGCAACACTGCTACGGTATTTCACTGGCCATAGAAATTTCAGGCCACTTTTTCAATGGTAGAAATCTTTTGTTATTACCTTTTGCCTGTGAAATTGACAGTCCAGAGCGAAATTGCGGCGTGAAAATCGGAGTGGGTTCAGGCCTTAAGGGCCGATTCCCTTGAGCGACCACCGAAGAAAAACTACTAATCAGTGTTTCTTCCAGGAATTTTTTAAAGGGTGACAGGGAGAAAATTTGACAGAATTCTCAAAAATTTCCATGGGGAATGTATGACGAGTATGCAGACCAACCTGTCTAAATCACAGTTAGCGAAAGTTCCCTCGTTGACCATTTCCTTTGCTCTCTCTTGTTCTTCAAAATCCTTCTTCAGAAAAACCTGTTTGCTGTGTTCTTGGTAGGTGGTCTCTGGCAAAGACTGGAAAAGATTGTAATGGTTACGCTTACTGTAAGTTTCTCAATGATGAATCTCAATGGGAAATTTATTTCACAAACCTATAACGTTTTATACACTTGCAGGGCTTTCATTAACTTTTTCCCTACATGCGTCAAGACTTCCACAGTTGTTTTATGGAAGTCAATTTGAGAGCATGCAGGGGTCTTTAGAATTCCAGCAATTCTTTTTCGGGGTCATGACTTCTTGTTATATATTTTACTGGGGTCAATGTGTCAATGCCACCTTACTACTCCCCCTTCGATTCACCGAATCAATGACGCAGTGAGCTCCACAGCCAGGGAGTGCGTGGATGCCATGGACGACGGGACTCCCAGTTCTATTTTGAGCTGCTCCAGCAAGGATTGACACACGACAATGGGATGTTCCGTAGATCGCAATTGAAGAAAATTTGGTGCGCAGCTTCTAATATCTTGATACCTACGTCAGTTGGGATCTACTGGCGTAAATGGATACCGCGTATACAGATGGGACTTCCACACTTTTTCTATCATCGAATTTACTTGCGTTTTTGAGACTTCAGAGTTATTTATATCTGCGTCATTTCTGTACGTAGTTTACATGCGTAATAGATGCCATACGCAGGCTTAATGAAAGCCCTGACTTAACGATTGATAAACAGAAGTCAAGGTCAACTTTGAGTTCAAGAGTCTCTGTCACTAGTGTCAGATCCTCATCGTTTTCCAATCACCATTAGAGAGGATTGTCTTGCTACTTACTCCATCTGTAACATCGCCAATCCTCTTGTAGGTTGCCTTGAGTAAATTTCGCACCGGATCTGTACTTATGTTATAGTCCTTGGGTTCAGATTCACGAGCTTGGTGCCTGAAATATTGCACAAAAATAGTGCACAAAAATAATCAACTGCATGACATAAAAAATTTTAAAAATCAGGCCAGTTCAGGAATCACCATCACAACGACGTAAGCCTAGAATATGGCCAAATAGGCCTAGGCCTATTCAAAGTCGGGAATAGCATCGTAACTAGGCCTATAGAGGGCCGTACTCAAGCCTAAGAAGATCCAAGATCCAATCATTTTGGTTTATCGCACTCTTTTAAGGTACTGTCACACTGAAGAGTGAAGTAGGCCTAGGCCTAAGTTCTCAAAACGTCCTGCCCCGTAAGTTCTCAAATCAAAATGTCCTGTCCCGTCCTAAAAAAATCGAATGGGATAGAACGGACGTGTAGGCCTAACGTTGGCCAAATATAGGCCTACGGTACCTAATGTCTCGAAGTTCTGGCGCACCCTTCCCGTCTGAGCCCATCGCTGAAGTTCGTAAAAAGACTGTTGCCACTAGACCTACCGTAACCGTACGCGTAGGCATACGCTGTAAGTAGGCCTGCTACGGTACATGTAGGCAGGCTTACGTGCCGCCTACTACGTTGTACGTACGTAGGCCTACCAGTAGCGCCTAGGCCTAGGCTAGTACATGTACGCGATGCCCACTCCATTCGCAACCATTTGAGCTCGTTTGGCAACTTTTTCAAGAACGTACTGACTGAGAACTATTAGACTAGTATTACTAGGCTATAGGCCTAGTCATGTACCATAAATTGCGGACCATGTTTAGGCCTAGGCCTAGGGGCCTACCCGGCCGTACATGGCGTCAGTGACCTGCGGTGACGTCGCAATGCATCAGTCAGATCAGCATGTCACATCACATGTGATGTGTTGGATGCACTACGTACGACGACGTCACGTCACATAGCCTATGGCGGGCTCGCAATTTTCGGTAGGCCTTCACATCTATCATGTCTATAGCTCAGTGCGATGGGGGCATTAGCAGGGCCTTCGCTTAGGCATATCGTCATGATCATGATTGCTAGGCCTGCAATGCCAATGTAGGCCTATGCAATGTATGCAGCTGTGCAGTGCATGGATTCAATGCACTGCAATGTGCGTGCAACAACAAGTCAACCCATCAAAAGATGTCTTGAAAAATGCATCAAAATACCCACCAATTCGAATTTAAAGTGGCTCTACTGTAGTTCATGTGATCTGACCGGAGGAACAGCGAACCCTTGCGTTCCACATAATCGAAATCTGCTCCGAAAGATGTCATTTTCCTCGTTCACTGTCGTTGAAACGGTGGCCAAATTTTGTGGATGGTGAAGGCCAAATCACAAGTTGTTTTGTATCCAAGCGACCAACAAGTAGTTCTCAAATATGTTCCTAAAAATCATACAGGCTGTTGATAAAGGACACAAAGAGGATCTAATTTGCAAAACCAGCGTAAATAAGATTAATTCGCTTTTTGAAGCAGTACTGAAATTCTCATTTTTCTCCTGACGGGGATCGCCGCTTTGATCACTGCGTATAAATACACGGTCTACTGTTTGTTGCTAGGGAAGCTATCACACGCACGTGGCAATGTTTACATTTAGTCTCACTGACCAGTTGGGTGGTGTAGGCCTAGTCTCACTGACCACTTTCCTGTGGCGGATAAAATAAAGTTCAGCTACGAACATAATTAACATTTATTATTTCCGTGGAAAACACTATTCTAATTAATTGTTCTGAAGTACATTTTAAGATGTTTTAAAAAATATGTTACAGGATTAAATGCGACTTGCTATGTTTTAGGCCTACCTCTGGTTTCATGCAAAAGGTAAAAACATAATACTAGTAAGTCACAATTCTGCTGACTTTATTATGTTTTACCTCTGTCATTCTGAGGCTTTGGCGGACATTTTACAAACAAAAGCTGTATATTATGATAAAAAAATACCTAGCAAATATGTACGAATTTGGCCTCAACTCATTTTTTACAAAAATGTGACTTACTAAGTATTTCCATTGGACGCTAGAATTGGTAAAACCGGTCAAGTTACTGCAATCCCAGCAACCAACGCAACATGTGAGAGGACATTCAGCACCATGAGGTACATCAAGACATACAGTCTTGTTAAGAAGTAAAAAGACAGCTAATATCGAAGGCCGTTTCAACCTCAGCATGTATTATGTTATGCCCTATAATGTTGTTGAAAGGTATACGAAATTTAGGCTTTGTGACAAAATATCACTAAAATATCATGAAAATATCAATCTCAAAAAAACTCAGTTTTCAAAATTCGGAATTTTGAATTTAAAATCAGCGTCATATCATTCACCAGTCGCTCCCTATGAATTCCTGTGAAGAAACGTTTTAAAAATCATCATTTTCCAGATCGGTTTTTCTGAATTTGATATTTAAAAAAATTCGATAGTTTCCGTATTTTTCCCTCGTCAACAGTCACTCATCATGCTGATTATTTCATCATTTTTACTTCAATAGACAGAGAATTTAACGAAAATATTAAAATGCCCCAAAAATATAGCATGTTTTTCTGATGATATTTTGATATTTCTTGAAAACGAAAAGAGATTTTTCGAAACTTTTTTTCGCAGAATTTCTTACAAATCGTCAGGGAATGAGATCAAGCTAATTTTGAAATGAAAATTGGGGATTCTAAAAATTGTGTTTTTTCTTGATATTTTGAAATTCAAATATTTTCATGATAGTTTGCAACAAATCGTAAATTTGGTATGTCAGCATTTAAGCAACATAAATTTTTGTTGATAAAAATGGCAAGCTTACCCATAAATGACCATTGGCATCTCAGCAAAATAGGAAACATCACTGTCTTTTTATTTTTTAACAAGACGACCATGGGTCAAGAGAGACTCACATCTTGGCCTACAAGGACCATCTTCCCACAGCAGGGGTTTTTACCTCGTTCCTCTTCATCCGCTCACACAAAACTTTGTGTGGAGTGTATGAAGAGGAACGAGACCAAAGCCCTGCTGTGGGAGGATGACAAGGACAGATTTATTGGACATAAAGAAAGTGGCGCCACTAATGAATTTATCCTTGGAGTAGAAGAGAGAAGGAGTCAGTATTTGAAATATTCAACTTATCAGGTGTAGATAAACTAATGTCCATGACTGTACATGTAGGTGCCCCTATTGGTGGTGTACCCGCTCAATGGAAAAGTGGCCGCGCCGGCCCGCCCTGCGCAGCTCGTCCACTACGACGATCAAGTGCGCAGTTGCAAAGGAAGTCGCGAAGCAAATTAAGGCTGAAAATTACAGGTGGATTCCTAGTTTATAAGGCCGCTGAGTTTACCTAGAGGTATACGGTATACGGACACGCTGGCGACCAAAGGTTTCATGGTCATGAACCCTTCATTGAGCCATTGTTCGCCAGCGTGTCTGTATACCAAATACCTCTATGTAAGCAGAGCCTGACAGAATCTTATGCCGCCGCTATGGAGACATTTTCGGATTAAGGGGGCGGTAGTGGAAACATACAGCGCCGTTTTAGTGCGGCGGTCGAAGGTTGAACCGTCTTATTTATGAATAGCCATGTATTGTTAAACTTTTACGTGTAATTGTGGCCAGGAGAGCCAAAAGGAAGTTTTAGTCCAAGAAACAATAGGGAGGTTTCGAAATCAAACGATAAACGTAAACGTTAACGACAACTTTATTTTTGTACCGAAAATGCAATGCAAAATCTGGTTAATGTGTAGTATGAAAAATAACGTTGTCGTAAAGTTTTGGTTTATCGTTTGATTTCGAAACCTCCCCAGTATTGGACTTTTGCGTTGTCGTATCCGGCAAACTAGGGTCAAACGGACTGAAAACGGACCGGATCCGTGTGCCAATAACGCTTGAGGATTCTTACAAGTGACATCCAGAGAATACAAAGTTCACTGAATTTATGTGCTGAACATGTACCAGAGCCACTTATAGCCTACTACCAGCATCATGACTTTAACCAGAATCACTTTGGGTACCGTACTTCATTGTTTCTTTATCATTTCAGTGTAACTTTCACCTCTCTCCAACGAGTTTAATTTGTGTATCGAATGACATGAATTTTCATTAACTGACATTAACCTGTTTCTCGACGCAATGGTCCCGGAACGCAGCTATGCTGCCACCTTGCGGAGCGAAGAGCGGAACGCCACGTCATTGTTTTTTTTTTCTGTCTATAAGGAATTTTGGCTTTTTAGACGCCTGCGGGATTAATCACGTGATTTCGACCACCACCATTGACAAAATTGGCCAGTATTGTCTCCTGAACTGTGACAGGGATCAACGCACGCGAAAATCAAAGTACAGTCGGTCCGATTGTTCAGCGAGGGATTAGAATATCTGGCTATAGAGATCATAAGCATTCGAATGTAATCTTACAATAGCGGGCTTTGTTTGGCGGACTTGAGTTCGTGTTAATTCCTCTCACACCTGTTTTACGTTTTCTGCACATGTGTATCTTCCCCAAGTGCTGACTTGGGTAGGCTCGAACGTATCAACCGCGAGTCGGAGCGTGTATCACACACACCCGAACTATCTCTCCGTGGTTCGGGTGTGTGTGCTTTCGAGAACTTGAGCACAACGTACCTCATATGCAACCCACTCTTATCGACGCTGCAATTAGATCCACACACAGGCCAAGGCCTACTCATATATCTAAGCCGCCCTAACTGAATCCTAGGTCACATATCCACTCCGGGGCCCGTACGGCGAGTAAAAACAGATATTTTGGTCAAATTCTACGTTGCCCAGTTTGATCCAGTCTAATTTCCACTTATCCATTGAGGCGATTTCGGCATAATTCATCTTATATCCGTGTTTCATTCTCTAAAATCCACTGCAAGCCGCTGGGTGGGGAAGTCGTACGGGGCCCGGTGGGTTTGTGACCTAGGCTTAAAGCTGAACTGCATGAACAAAAACTGGAGATTCCAGCTTTGAAAAAAGACCACCACGCCACGGTGGTGGTCAAGAGAAATGCAAAGGACCAAAAGGCACTTTCAAAACACCTCCAGAACATGATAGACTACCAGGCTATTTGGTGGCGCCACTGTATTCACCCTGAGTCTGTCAATGGAGCAACATCAAGACATGGCATCCAGTGACGTCTGCAGGTCGAAGGCATTAGGTTCTTACCGAACCAGAGAGTAAAGTCGCTAACTATTCTATAGTATTCACTTCTTGTTGACATTCATGGTGTCATCCAAGCACCAGTTGAAAACATTTATGCATTCAAAAACAATACAACACTCACTTGACGTACATCAACGTCATCAGGTATCATTACATATACGTTGAGAACAATTCTTATTTTATTCCCTTGGCCATAATTACCGTAATCAATTAAATATTCTTTCTACAAATACACACACATCACGCAAGTCATGTATGTATTATTGCTCAGATCAAGTACATTGCGTTTCTGTGAAAATATATTCAAATAACGAAACTATGGCAAAAAACTCAAATAAGATTTATATGCAACATGTTTGCAATGATACCAAATGGAGATTCTGAAGCTCAGACGAGTGGTGTATTATTTGTTGATGCCGAAGTTTTTGCCATTGTACCACGTATTTCAACTGGGCGCAAGCACTAAAGAAACCTAACGAACCTCGTACTCGGGTTCTTACGGATTGTACTAAGTTTATCAGGCTCTGTCGTTTGGACACTATCTCTTGATGTGTCTCGATTGAAAGCCTGAGATTGAATACAGTGGCGCCACCAAATAGGCCAAAGGTACAAAAGGCACAAAATTGACACACAAAATGATAATAAACAAGAAGTTAATCTCCAGAATTCACGAATTTTCGACCCCAACCGAAGTCTATTCTAGAGTTTCAGATTGTAAAGTTCCACTTGAAAAAGACCCCGGTTGGGGTCGAAAATTCGTGAATTCTGGAGATTGACTTCTTGTTTATTATCATTTGTGTGTCAGTTTTGTGCCTTTTGTACCTTTGGATTTTCGTGTGCACACACTTTACGGTGGATTCGTCTAGAGTTTGTGCTGATTCTCTTTGTTGGATCTGTATCCTTTTCTTATTCTATCTTACAGCTTTCCACCAAATAGGCCGGTAGTCTATCATGTTTTGGAGGTACTTCGAAGGGCGTTCGCACTTCTGTTGACCACCATACTGCGGCGCTGTGGTTTTTGTTCATGCAGTTCAGCTTTAAGAGCTTAAGAGCTAAAAATCATCAAAGAACTGTAACTCAAAGTAATCAAAGAGCTGTAACTTTATGTCCATGTGAAGTTTCGGCACGATCGGACATCCAATATGGCCGCCAGGTAGCGTAACCCGAAAATCATCAAAGTGCTGTAACTCAGGAACGACTTGACCCCAAGCGCCCCAATGTGCTATGTGGTCCCCTGCCGATGGCCTTTATGTGCATGTGCAAGTTCCAGCCCGATCGGACATCCAATATGGCCGCCAGGTGGCATAAAGCAGTGGTTTGTGAAGCGTAGGTACGGAGCGAAACAAAACACTGCGAGAGGAGTGTACCCAGTCGTGTACTTTCATCTGGTCTGAACTGGCCCTAGTTCCCTGGGAAGTTTCCTGGAAACCGCTGTCAGAACCGGCCTGCTTTACCTTTCAATCTCCGGTGTCCAGAGCGTGTCCTGCTTGCCATCCATCATCACCGGGAGTTCACCTCTGGAATCCTTCTTCCCTTGTCTGAACGAATTACTCTTTGTTGTGACTGTCTGGATTTTCTCAAACTGAAGATAAAACAGCAGAATGGGAGATCAAACGTCACCAAGCAGGGGCGTACTAGCGGGGCGGGGGGGAGGAACTATTGTTGTGACTGTCTGGATCTTCTCAAACCGTAGATAGAACAGGAGAATGGGAGATCAAACGTCACCCAGAGTTATCGGGACCAGACGATAGGCCCATGATAATTCTGTTGATGGTTATGAGTATTATTGAAGTAAGGGAAGGAGGCAAGAAATGTATTGTTGACGTTATTACTAAAAGGAAAAACGCTGTATTGTATGAATTGCAAAATAGGCCTAGCTGTCGCTGCAGTGCAGCTGTTGCCTGTAATCACAACTCGCTGCCGTCCAAAGGAACTTTTGTACAGAAGTACAAAGTTTCTTTGTACGCCAGCGAGTTGCGATTACAGACAACCGCTGCTATTTAATCCTCGCAGTAGACGTTGGCTTATCAGTGTGTCATTTTCATGTGTTTATAATTATTTCCACTGTGTGCCACTTCTGTTCTGACATGCCTCCACCATGCTGATCAGCATGATCCGTGATCAGGGATTCTAAAGTTCTACCAATTTGTTAAATCATGCCAAACTTGAGAGATTGGCTGACTTTATTGGAATGACGTCACTGATATTGTACACGTCATAGAAATGCGAGTTCTGTGCATTCTCCAGGGCAAAGAGCGGTGGTATTGGAGAGTGTACACAACTTTCGTGACATTGCATTTCGTGCGTATCGATTTTTCATCGCTTTTTTTCACAAATATTCCAACTTTTTTTCTCAGAACAACGTCGCCTATCCTATTCTATGAAAATGAACTTTGTTTTGACTGCAAACAATACACATAAAGAAGCTCCCTTTGTTGATTTCTGGGCCTCAATCAGTTCCAATGCCTCCAACATAATCATGCGTTTAGGACTAAGCCACGTGACCTCACGATCCGCAATAGACCTCGAATGACATATCCCGCCTAGCGGCGGGTCCCGGGATCACTGCGTCCAGACATTCTGACAATTTTAGATCATGTGATCAGTACTGAGGTGGCGCCTGCCTGACTTGCACATCAGTCAGCACTATCGTACAGCAGGTCAGAGAACCAGACTATCGTAAATATTGTGACAGACATTTTCTTACCCTGGCTACTCTGTTGCAGAATGGAGTCAGGACATTGTTGAGACATGTTCCCTTCTCTGTCAGGTGATCAAGCTGGGGTGGGCTGACAAGAAAAGATAGAATGGAGTAAGGACATTGTTCAGACATGTTCCCTTCTCTGTCAGGTGATCAAGCTGGGGCGGACTGAGAAGAAAAGATAACATTTTTTAAAATAATAATAATGGTGAGTTCTTATATAGCGCTTCATAGCGTATTACGCTCTCTATAGCATGCAGCACACTGGCCGCCAACTTCGGCGTCCAGAGGCATTTTTTCGACGCCAATGTCCGAACGCCAGAAAAATCCCCAATGTGCTACGAATGGAATCTGGAGAACGCCGGCGGACGCCACTGAACTCCAGATATCAAACATGTTTGATTTTGGACGCCTGTGAACTCCCGAAGCAGCCAAGTGTGCTACCGATGGCAGCCAAACTTGGAGTCGGCGGTGAGGCTTTGGCCAATCAGCTTGCGTCTTGATGTCACGTGATTTCAAAGTGGACGCCTCAAGTGGCCCGAAAAGATGTTACTGAACGCCAAATCTGGGCAGGTGTGCTCTCACCAGGATCCACTGGCAGCCAACTCTGGCGTCGAGAGGCGTTCAGTCGAACACTTCTGGACGCCAGATTTGGCGGCCAGTGTGCTGCTAGCTTAAACGCTTCACACATTTTTACCCCAGCCTATGATTCAGAAACCTTCCTGTAGAAACCAAAGGGCAGCCACAATATAGCGTACACGATGGACATTTCAGGCCAGTTGAAAGTTACAGAGTGGCACAGCCGGGGATCGAACCCACGACCTTCCGATCACGAGTCCACAGCCTTAAACATTAAGTCACCGCATAATGGTTAGTCGCGTCATGGCGTTCAGAAATGACGTGCGGGACGTCATGATGCTGGACCCATCAGGTGCTGCACTCTTTTGGAGTGATATCATCCATTCATAAAGCTACGTTTAGCTGACAGGCGGAATGCGGAACACGGAAGCGGAAAATGCAATGCATTTTCATGTACAACACATCGTTCCGCCAGGGATTCCGCATCCCTCTACCGCATTCCGGATGTCTGCTAAACGCAGCTTAACAATGTCACATCACAATATCTTATTTTATTGAGGTCCAAATCTTCAATCCTGCAGCAAAAGAATTTATCTTCCAAATTCCAAGAAAACACGGGTTTAACACATACCGTCCTGCAAAATTTTTTGCAAATTTTCGACCCTAACCGGGGTCTTCTTCAAGTACCGGGGTCTTCTTCAGGTAGGCACTTTCTCGCAAAAAAATTTGCAAAAAATCTGGAGGATGACGTCTGCTTTTATGTCATATTTTGTGTGTCGCCTTTGTGCTGTATTTCTGGATATTTAACACTTACCAGTACATTCCAGGGAGATTTCCCCAAAAGTAGCGAGCACGTTGCTGAGCTGAGAAATACTTGGAATTGAGCTTCACTGGTTCACACTGAAAGAAGAATGCACATGAGTAAGACGGTCGAAACTATCTACTAGCCTGATGGGCCGGGACCCACCTTCAATTGGCAGAGGGTTATTCAAACCTCTCTGTTTCCGTCACCCGGTCAGCTACTTCGAAAAGTCACCCATAGCTCCAGACTCTGTTTCTCACCTGCACATGCTGTCAGAGAGAGCGTGGTAATGAATGTTAATGTATGAGCTCCATCGCTGATTGGTTCAAACTGAGCGGTTGAAACGCCATCTTCAGGCAAATATTACTATTAATTTCACCTTCACCACTTTGTCTGTGTGTGCTGAAGATGGCGCTGTGCCATAGACTGGTTCCTCTCTATGACGCCGTCACATTCAAAGTGTGTACCGGTAATGAAGAAGTAATCAGAGAATCTGGGCTACCACAAAAAGAGCTTGGCTATCAACTTACACCAAGGAATCTTGAGATGGTTGTTTTGACGTCCTGTGGCATTGAAACGACATTCTCAAACAACCAGAACAGATGTCTGTTATGGTTGGACTTCTGTAGGACATTGAGGATCCTATGGTACTCATAGAAAAGACGTCCTGTTCCACCTGAAAAATAAATTACTCGATGGATTTGGGAGGATGGCCTCGTTGTAAAACTTAAAGTGCTTACAGGTCTTATAGCAACTCGTGGCAACAAGCTTTCCAGCAATCATGGCAATGGAAGCAACTTGGAGTGACTGACCAGTTGCCGATTTTGTCGACCTGAGCGCGCTTGCATCACTGAGCAACTGGTTGCCGTGAGTTGCCCTTGTTCTACTTTTTGGCGACTTTGTCCCCAGTTCCACTCAGATCCGTCGACCTGCGCCTGCTATTCGAGGTACCGTAACTGCCAGTTGCTCCGAGTTCCTCTCAATCGCTGAAATGTCGACCTGCATGTAGTGTTTTTTAGCTCACCTGGAGTGAGCTCTTGTCGTGGGTCTGCGTCCGTCGTCCGTCGTCGTCCGTCATCGTCCGTCGTCGTCCGTTAGCAGGGCACGTTTCGTAACCGCTGGAGCTATTGATCTGAAACTTGGTACATATATACCCCTAGGTCATATGACCTATGACACCAAGTTTCGGTCCGATTCGACTCTTAGCTTGGCCACCAGGTGGCGGAAACCGAAAACACAAAAAGTGCAATAACTCCTGAACTAATGACTGGATCACCTCCAAATTTTTATCATAGGTGTATCTAATGAGGGTACATTACATATGTAACGGGTTTTTGATTTGACCTACTTTTCAAGGTCACAGAGGTCAAAGTTCAAAATTTTGC
>NMRB01002834.1:56832-69245 GCA_002633025.1 Notospermus geniculatus
GTTTTTATTAAAGTTTGACCCCTGTGACCTTGAAAGTAGGTCAAGGTCAAAACCCGTACGATATATTATGAAGCTGTCATAGATAAACATTCACACAAAATTTCGTCACTTTATCACAATTACTTTAGGAGTAATGACAATAAATGTGTTTTTCACATATCGCCCCCTGGTGGAAAGACAGGGAGTTGGATCGAAATTCCAAGAGTGTTGTGCACAATAGTGGATGAGTACCTAATATATACCAAAGTTTCAATCTCCTCCGTTGAACGGTCTAGGAGGAGATATCACTTTCGGACGGACAGACAGCCGGACAGCTGGACTGACGGTGGAGGGTAAAACAATATCTCCCCGACTTTTTTCAAAAAGCGGGGAGATAATGACCTTAAAGAAAATTAGAATCCTTCCTCGGACTGAACCACTGCTGTCTGCTTGAGAAATCTGATGTGATGTAAAATGACTAGATTAAACCGCCTACCCTCTAAGCCCTTCCTGGCTGGGTTACACAGCGACAGTTCGTTGCAAGGTGACCCACCAATCAGAAGATCAATTGGGCCGAGCTTCTCCAGCTGAAATACAACCAAAATTGCTCTTAAGGTGAAGGGATACCTAACAGATCAGCACAGGCCTAGTGCCGGTCTCAGAACTAAACTATTGTGCGGCAGCTCATTATAGCACCCCATCACCTGATCTCGGTTCACTGCCCATTACTACAACCCATTCCTAAACTCGAGCCAAGAATGTTTAGGAGTTGTTGGCCGATCGATTGAGGCCTGTGAAATCGATTTCAGACAAATAAAAAATGCGTGACGAGTGGTAAACTTTGAAACGGACTCTACTAACCAGGCGGGAAAGGACTTAATTTGAATAACAATCATGCATTGATCGACTGAGCCGCAATCACCCGCTTTTCCTGCGATTTTCGGTTTTCTTTTGCACTTAATTGGTTGAGGATTTACATGAAGTATCGGTTTTACCTGATAGTAAACTTAGTTCCCCAGGTGCCTATAGAGAGATTTTGGTGATATCCGAGTGAAATCTTCCCGTGAGCCAAAAAATGTAAATCAGGGCATTTTTAGACCTTAATTAGTTTATAACGGGTAACTGAAACAATTTTTTTGAGAAAACTCTCTATAGGCACCTGCAGACTACCTGTCTTTAGGTAATGGTATAATCCGTAACCGCGTAGTCGGTACCCACGAGTCAGAATTTTGTCCCGAAAATGAAATTTTAGGGTCTAATTAAAAGTTAATTAATACCATTACTACTAACCCAAATCCACATTTTTTTATCAGAATGCACGGAGGACGGTCTATACTTAAATAATAAACTTCGTTAAATAGATTACTTTTGGTCATAGAAAAGATATCGAGTTTTCAATGTTGTGTGTGCATTATTTTTTCCTTAGGTATCCCTTCACCTTAAGATCTGCCTTCGAGATGAAAATGTCCATCCAATCAAAATTTTTTAGTTTCCTACAGTAATCACCGGCTTTTTGCATCAAGCTCCATGCAGGCAATCACCAAATAGCAAGCCTGAAAATAGTGTTTTTATAGGCACCTGACAAAGTGGCAGACAGAGTTTGTTTTGTGCCAGACACTTGGGATTTGCTGCCTGACATGTAATGGATTATCTATGTACAGACTTAAATTGATGCAATTGATGCCTGACATTTTGTCAGGCAGCAACTGCCTGGTGCCTGACAAATGATAGTTTAGTGCTGGACAATGTCCTTGTCCACCCACTTATTTTCAGGCTTGAAATAGGCAAAAACAAGAGCAACGCAAAGCGTAGCATATGCTCCTGACTGCCATGCAGTTTGTTGTTTGGTAACACACACGACACAGGAAGCTTGGAGAAATGACTCTTCCCTAGACGAGGGAGTGCACGATCGATTGAAGCGACACCTCTTTCTACTACTGAACATTTTACGAATTTTGTTGCCGGTATAAAGTAAATGAATGTCCCCGACATACAGTGTGCCAGGTACAGTCAGTGTCAGCTTTGCGCCATCACTCAATGTACCTGGTACATTCATTCACAGGCGACCCAGCTGACAATGCCTGTACGGCACAAGTTCTGTTTCAACCGTCGGATCGTCATAGACTGTACCAGCAAAGGCTTTGGTGTGTGTGAATAACTTGACTCCGAGGCCAGGAAGAGTAGTAACAAGTTGCTTCCATGTGTTTATGGCCCTTGACAAGATACTGGCATCAACAATTTTATTCACCAGACTCAGCATAATAATGGTATTGATGTATCAAATTTGATATTTTGACATATCGGCAGGTCTCGCACACTAAGCGACTTGTAACTTGTATCGCAACATCATGACTCACCAAGGCTCTGAAATTTTTAGTTTGTAAGCCTACATGTACACTCATCCCAAAAAATAAATGGACATCAGTTTTTTCTGAATTTCTCAAAAACTAATGAAGGTTGAAATGTCTACCTGATATGTATGATAGCATATCTTCTCAGCTATTCAAAAATGTCATTAGTGAAAAAATTTACCACACCCTGATTTTGATGGAAGCAATTTTGTAAAGTTGTGTTTTTCCCTACTTTCTTATTTTAAGTATTTCGCTGAAAAAGTTCATATGACCTTGTTGCTCTTCCAAAGGGCATTCCAAAAATGATTTCGTTTTCTAAACATTCTAACAAATAATGTGTTTTTTGGCCACTTTTATTGAAATAATTTGGCCCATGCTTAGGACACCTCTGACGTAGCCCCTTTAGCCTATTGTGACCTGTGGTTTGCCAATAAATAGGGTTGTGAATAATGACAGTTATAACCAGCGCCATACCCAGAACTGAGGTTGACCAACGTAATAGATTCCTCTCTACTGGACAATAGATATTGGTTTATTGTAAAAATCGACCCACTGAACTTCATTTCAGTCAGGGTTCATTATTCGGAAAGCAGAGCAACCCACCAGCAACAATACAACTGAATTCATGTGGGCCTATGAATAATGAGGTTCTGTTTACCAACACATTAAACGGACCTGCCCACAAATTCAATAGCCATTGCATCATCGGGAACACAGGCCTTCACGTGCCTCAGGGACTTTGCCAAAGGTGTCTCAAGCATGGGCCAAATTATCTCAATAAAAGTGGCCAAAAAACACATTATTTGTTAGAATTTCTAGAAAAACAAATCATATTTGGAATGCCCTTTGGAAGAGCAACAAGGTCATATCAATTTTTTCAGCGAAATACTTAGAATAAGAAAGTAGGGAAAAAAACAACTTTACAAAATTGCTTCCATCAAAATCAGGATGTGGTAGATTTTTTCACTTGCGGCATTTTTGAATAGCTGAGAAGATATGTTATCATCCATATCAGGTAGACATTTCAACTTTGATTAGTTTTTGAGAAATTTGGAAAAAACTGATGTCCATTTATTTTTTGGGATGAGTGTACCTGCTCGATCGCATATGTGTTGATATAGTGGCGATATTTCATATATGCAAATTTGATAACATGAGGTCAGAACCTGGTGATGGTAGAAGCCTCAAACCTTCATCTACACCTGGGTTACCAAGAATGACCATTCGGATTACGCAATGACCTTTAAGGTCAGCAGTCAAGGTCAAGGTCAGACAGTTCTAAAATGCAAGTCTGCTCAGAATTTCGCGAGAATACAATTTAGAAGCCTGAATTAACCATCTCCTGGTTTAATCAAGGATCCCTGTTCCAGTTACGCAATATTTCTCACGATCAGAGGTCAAGGTCACAGTTAACGAGCTGTCGAGTAGTAAACTTCACATTGGAAACCATTGACATCGCTCCGATGTCCTTCTCTTGTTTTAGCGTTTTAGTGAGGGGTTAGGGTTAGGGTAAGTGAGGGTTAGGGTTCGCTCGCTTATCTATTTTTAGTTAGGGTTAGTGATTGGGTTAGGGTTAGTGAGGGGTTAGGGTTAGTGATTGGGTTAGGGTTATTAATCTGGGGTTAGCTACGAAAATTTAGTTTTTGTGGTTGAGGGGTTAGGGATTGATCAATACTGTATCAGTTCATGTAGGCCTGCGTGGTTTATGGTTACGAATATAATCACATCATTGGTCCTTATACCTGTTAATATTATTCAATGAGATTGAACTGTCGAGTAGTAAACTTCACATTGGAAACCATTGACATCGCTCCGATGTCCTTCTCTTGTTGGGATTAGGGGTTATCATCAGATTAAGCGTTTTAGTGAGGGGTTAGGGTTAGGGTAAGTGAGGGTTAGAGTTCGCTCGCTTATCTATTTTTAGTTAGGGTTAGTGATTGGGTTAGGGTTAGTGAGGGGTTAGGGTTAGTGATTGGGTTAGGGTTATTAATCTGGGGTTAGCTACGAAAATTTAGTTTTTGTGGTTGAGGGGTTAGGGATTGATCAATACTGTATCAGTTTATGTAGGCCTGCGTGGTTTATGGTTACGAATATAATCACATCATTGGTCCTTATACCTGTTAATATTATTCAATGAGATTGATTTCCAGAGGTAGGGACTCATGGGAAAAAAATTTACAGATTTTTTAATTGCCTGTCCCCTGGATTATCCTTGGGCAAAAGTAAAAGATGTCCTCCAGACAATAACTAGATGGAAAGGAAGCAGAATTTTATTTCTAACCACCATAGAGCAAGACACAATGATATCTAGATTGACGAGAAATAGAAACAGAAATTATTAATAAACCGACAATGGGGTTCGAACCAGGGACCTGTAGGCCTATAACGCTATCTGAAAGAACAACAAACTGATTAGTGACTGCGCCCACCGAGGCGAGCTGGCAGTCGGCCGATCTTTTCGTCCACTTGTAGTGAGTTCAATGTTATGGTCTCTTGACCATAGCGCGGTCACTCAGGCCATGTCACCTATTGATGTGTTATATAATGAAATGGTACAGTCTATGACAGGGTACATCCATTTGCGTGACTGTTGTAAAGACACTGTTTATACTTGTCTTACAATGTTCCTGGTACATTCATCTTCGTTACACCGGCGCTGGTTGATTCTTAGATGACAGACGTCATTCGATTCTAAAATTTCAGCACAGCGGCATCGATGGACTCGCCCATTACAGTCATGATAGTGGTGTTTTCGATGTTCGCGGTCGGGCGTCAGGATAAGAATGTATCCGCTCCCAAAATGATGGGCCTGATCGTTTTAATGATGGGTTCGGGATGACCTCATNAGCCGACAGTTATATCCTTATTATAGTAGGTTTGACAGTTTTTATTTTGGAGACATCCTAGAGAGAACGCTGTAGATAACATGGGCCCATAATTCGACAAAATTCATATTTTTTAACCAAAAGTGTTGAAAATGTAAAAGCTGAAAAATAGTTGGGTCTGATACCTTTGAGTGAGGATATTTCCAAAACGTCAACAAAATCACGTGAAGATTTCAAAAAAATATCACACCAACGTTGTGAGGTCATACCAATATTGTGACGTCACCAATATACGTGTTCCACTACGAATAAATCACCAACATCCCTGGCCGTGTGTACTTCTTTTGTTTTAAAAATACAGTGTTAGCCGACATGACCTTTGACTGTGATAAAATTTAGGCCCATGCCTACGCCATATATATAATCATTATTTTGATTGGTCATATGAAAATTTGGAATTTGGAATCTCGAATGTAAAATTTGGAATTTGGAATTTCGAAGAGCCTTCTTGGCTTTCGTAGCTTCGCCTTGAATCAATAAAGTCGACCCACTCCTTCGCGCCAAAATTGTCTGGGAACAAAGGACTAATTATCCACATTTTTGGGGGGACCACCCGATAGTTATATCCTAACGCACTCCTCTGGAACGCTCAAGATAATATTGGGCGTAATACTTATCAAATGAAATTATACTACCTACGGAAGTTTTTTAAATGAAAAACTTGCTTGTTGAATGTCCGTCGTTGTTGAGATGTACGTGAAAAAATATTGAAATTTCGATATAACCTGGACCTTTGCAAGTGACCTTGACCTCGGATGAAATTGGCAATGTGCCCAAAATTTAGCTGAGCTATGTAAATATATGAATAATCGTTTGAATTAAATAAATATCACTTCTAATTATGAAATAATCGGCATTTAACAAAATTCATTGAAATCGCCGTCCGTTGCCATGGAAACGCTAATTTCTCAAAACGCTCAAGGGTGTCAAAGTGGCATGTTACTCTGCAGACATCGGTAACAGGCCTTTACCCTGTTAGGCCTATTACATGTACTTTCAATGGTTGGGTGAAGTGTGACACAGAAAACAGGGTTTTCACTTTCACTATTGTGAAATCATTTTTCTGGGAAACCATCCACAGGATCAATTCAAAAAGAGTGGGTTTCTTTCTGTAACATTGGGTATGAACATAGGGCGTGAAGTTCCTTATTGAAACTGACCTGTACTGGTACAAGTGAATCACAAGTGTACAACAAGCGTTAAATCACCAAAGTTCATGTTACTGAGTGGGTCAGGTACACTCGATTATAAATGATCTAATGGCATTTAGTCCAGTTCAATCAATCAAAAGCTGTTAGAGCCATTGACCTTTCATGCGCGAACTGGTTACCATATTCATAGTAATGAGGCGGCTGATCTAGTGGAGTGATGTCTTAAATCTGAAACTACTGTATGTGGGAAAATCCGTCCCAGGCCGTAACGTCGCGAAAAACCACTGATGTCAGGATATCCTCGGCCGTTGCTGCATCTGTGACTGAGGCATGAGTTGGTATTTGAGAGACAGGAGTGGGTAAGGTGACAAAGGAATAAAACTGATTGCAGTGAAAAGATGAGGCACCAAGGAATGCTCTACCTACCTTCACGTTGCTCCTCTTTGAGAATTCTGAGTTGTATGTCATGTAGGCCTATCAGTCAAAGTGTTTTGGTAGCGAGGTACATTTATAAAACCAAAGAAAGGAGCAAATCCAGAATGTAATATTCACATCTATATATTACACTATATACACGGTACAAACGTTTTCGGCAACATCCTGCTAGCCCTCATCAGGTGAAATGAGAAATATTACAAATTGAAGAAAAACTGGAGCATTTACATAACTGCAATAATACAATTAGTAACTGTGTAGGGGGTGGATTTAGAAAATCCCCAAGAAGAAGAAAGACCCTTGTTGAGCCAGCTGTTTGTTGAGGGCTGGCCTTTGTTCTTTAATCAGTAACGCCTCCTTAATTCTTAACACATAATCTTACTGGGCGTTAGTCAATACAGCGAAGTTGTCAATGTTTGTATTGACTTTGCATGTGTGACAATCCTTCAGATGGTCCAGGATGGCAGATCTATCCGAAAAGTGTTCAGACACCCCAGTAGCGAAGTGACGTTTGGTCTTACCAATGTAAGACAGGTTCCTATCACACGAACTTTGGAATTTATACACTACTTTGGCTCTTAGAGTGACTGGTGTTGCACTTTTCAAAGAAAAATATCTGCCAACCCGGAATGATCGAAAGGTTATCTTTACATTAACACCCACAGACCTGAAGATTGAAAGCAAGCGTTTCTTGAAATTTAAAGAAGGGTGACCTGTATAGGGTATAGTAATAATGGGGGTATATTCAAGATCTACTGGGACAGTTTTTTCACAGGGTTGTGATTGTTTTTTGCCCAGGAAAGAATGTACACACTTGTCGAAAACATTTTGTGGGTAACCATTCCTCAAGAAAATGCTCTTTAAACGTTTCATTTCTTGATCAAATAGATGCCATGTGCTGCATACTGTGTAAGCCCTGTTGATGAAGCAAGTGATCAGTCCAAGTTTCCCGTTTTGTGGGCACATCGCAGTGAAATTCAAGAGTACATTAGTGTTGGAAGGTTTCCTGTAAACTGATGAAGAGACACTCTCACAGTCATCTGTTGGTAGTGAGATGTTGGTATCCAGGAAGGCTAGTTGATCAGGACCTAACTCATATGTAAACTTCAAATTGCGATGTAAACCATTGAGGAAATCAAAGAATCGCAACTCACAATCGTGTGACCTAAAAGCACAGAAGATGTCATCAACGTAGCGCAGATAAAATTCCGGGGCAAAATCATCAACCTTAGACATAAAACATGTTTCAAAATCTGCTAGGAAGAAGTTGGCGAGAGTTGGTCCAAGTGGACTTCCCATAGTTACACCATCGACTTGACAGTAGAGTTGATCCTGATAGAGGAAGTAGCCACCTGTGGCAATCTCAAGCACGTCAGTTCTTAATTGACATTCTTCTTTTTGTAACAATTTGTAGTGTGATTTAAAGGAGCAGGGTATTGCCACTTTTTCTCGACAGCCGGCGCCACCGCGCCACTCTCCAACCCGAGGGTCTAACTACGTTTTGGCGAATGACCTGATTTACTGCGTACATTTTGTAATGCATTTTTGTAGTTCGTCTTACTGCCGCTAGGTTGCTCCCTCTACGTCGGCAGTCAAATAACGCATTTGAGATCCAATACCGTGCTCCTTTAAGTTTACTAAATAAAGACTAGTTGCAGGTGTATGCATCTGTAGCTTTAAATTCCAGAACTCAAGGTCGAATTTTCACCATCTTGCCAAGTGGAAGCTGCAAGGATGACTTGAAACGAGGTGCCATTCATGGTCAAGTGTTCCACGATCAAGGCCATCCCGGCATACAGTAATTGCAATGCAACATGTACATGTATATTGAACCACGAAATGATAGTGGGCGACCGTATGAAAGTCAAGGTCGACCGGCGTCCGCCTGCCTGCAGTCGGCGGATGTGCCAACCATAAGCATCCTGAGAACATCAGGCGTTCTTAGTGCTCGCTCCCTTCGTCACCGCACACAAACCCTGAGGACATTCGCCTGATTTGCTGGGTATTTCTTGGCGCCTGAGAAAATGCCCAATCAGCGAACGCCATTCTGAGTCACCTTAAGGTGATCTGAAGGGATACCTAAGGACAAAATAATGCCCGCACAACATTGAAAACTCGATACCTTTCCTATGACCCAAAGTAATCTATTTAACCAAGTTTATTATTTAAGTATAGACCCTCCTCCGTACATTCTGATAAAAAAATGTGATTTGGGGTTAGTAATAATGGTATTAATTAACTTTTAATTAGACTCTAAAATTTCATCTTCGGGGCTTTGTAATAGCTATCATCAGATCCTTTCCTCCAGATTATGTTCCCCTTACGACAGAAGAGACACAGTACTACCCGTTTGACTACCACATGTGAAGTGATTTTATTCCAACACAAACACACGCAGGGCAGTGCCCTCTTACAATCTTACATCATTTCATAATTGATCCGTACAATAAGCCTAACCAAGAAGCGTAACAACAAGATTGCTTATGTCACAATTACAAGTAATTCTATTGATTTGACTAATCTGAGGTTTCCACATCCTCCGCCCCGGCGCCGAGTTGCTCCGCAATCTTGCGTCTAGTAGCCTCAACACCAGTGCGTGCACTCCGTCTCAACACTTGTCCATCACGTGACTTATCCTTCGACACAATCGGCTTGACATCTGTTCTAACCTCCAGAGGATACAACTTTGAAATTGCCGTACTAGTATAGCCATTGCCACTTTTGACCATTGCTGCCCTAACCCTACCATCCGAACCAACCAGCAGTTCTGTTACTAGGCCTAATTGCCAACGTGTGCGGGGCACATGGTCCTCATACACTTGTACAACGTCTCCTACAGTAATCAAGTCCTTCTCGGTACAGTTGTGACGCACTTGATACGCGTGCCTTTCACGCAGGCAACTGAGGTACTCATCATTGAACCTCTTCACAAAGTGATCATGCAGTTGAGCGCGCCTCCTAGCGGCCTTGGCAATGAAGTCAGAATTCCCAATCTCTGACCAATCAGGGTCTGTTTCATGAGACTCATGTGGTAAACCACTGGTCTGATAACCAAACAACAACATTGACGGCGTCAACGGCATGGGATCATCCATTGACCCAGAGACATACGTCAGTGGTCTATTGTTGAGCACTGACTGTACTTCTTTAATCAATGTTTGCATTTCATCATAACTAACCAATGCTCTACCTAACACCTTGTTGAGAACTGACTTCATTACCCCAATGAGACGTTCCCAGGTACCTCCCCACCAGGGGGACTGAACTGGTATAAACCGAAATTCAGTACGCATTGCGGTGAAATGTTGCTGTACGTCTGATGCTGCAATCACTCTCAACAGCCTCTCGATTTCACGGCTTCCTCGCGTGAAGTTGGTTGCATTATCAGCGTAACACAAATCAGGGACAACATATGTACCACAATGCCTCCTGAAAGCCTGAATGAACGAATTAGCACTCAAATCACTAACAAGTTCAAGGTTAACGCATCGAGTACTCAGGCAGGTGAACAAGCAAATGTACACTTTTGAAATCTGTCTGTCGCGATCTCTCACAAGAAGACGTCCAGTGAAATCCATGCCTAAGTAGCGAAACGCTTTGGTACCATCAACACGAAACTCGGGAAGATCCGGACTCACTGGTAACCGGAAAGCGGGTCCAGTGACACGCTTGCAGGCTACACATGACCTCAACACAGATCTAACCTCTGCACGCGTCGCAGGTATCCAATAACGCTTCGTAACAGCAACTACGGTAGATCCCAATCCAGCATTAAGAACGCGCGCATGCGCTCTCCTGACCACAAGTTTAGTAAAGTGACACTTTCTCGGTAACAACACGGGCCTACGCGCGTTACTGTCCAAAGACAAAGCGTTACCCAATCTTCCCGCGCCACGGAGAACACCATTTGTGTCCAACACGACATTCAGCTGTCGTACAATACAAGGACCACGTCCACTTGGCTTATCTTGCTTCAGATAAGCCAAGGCTTCTGATGCGAATTCTGAACCGCCTTTACCCACAGGGTTTCAGCAAATTCCATTTCTCTCACGGTTATGTAACGCTCCGTCTCACGGCTAATCCGTGCAAACCTCAAAACATAGGCAGTAACGCGCAGAAGCTTTTGCAAACTTTCATATGCCTCAATGTCTATCAGTTTACTGATGTCCATTGTGATCTGCGCAGAGTCCGACTCACCATCAACTGCGATAGCTGATGCAACCAAACCTTCAGCGTCACTACTAGCTTTCCACTGATCCCAATTTTCTTGGGTTGAAAGCCAATCAGGTCCTGAATTCCACAGATTTGAAGCTTTCAAATGCTTCACGTCACAACCACGTGATATCAGGTCTGCAGGATTGTTACTGCTCGCCACGTGTCTCCAGTCCTTGACGTCGCTTAGCTCCTGAATGGTACTGACTCTCATGGCAATTTGACGTATCAGTGTCTTTTCTGAATTCAGCCAACGCAATGCAATTTCCGAGTCCGTCCAGAAATGCGGTATCACGCGATCAAAGCATGTCTCAATCATCTCCATCAGAGAGTGTGCGTATTTGGCGCCAAGAACCATGGCATTCAACTCCAACTGCGGTATTGTCAACTTTGACTTAGGCCCAACAATGTTTCCTTTCGAAGCGAGTAGACTGACAGTCTCACCCTGTTTCAGGAATACTACAGTTCCCATGACCGCAGGGGTCGCATCTGAGAAAGTGTGGATTTGTACAGGCAAGTTTCTATCCACACCGTAACAACGCGGGAAATCTATCTCATGAATTTGCGCCAAGTCACTCGCGATCGGAAACCACGTGTTCACCTCGTATACCGGAAGTGTAGTGTCCCAATCATACTTTTCGTGCCAAAGATGTGCAATGAACTGTCTGGCGCGAATTATCCCTGGCGAGACAAGTCCCAATGGATCAAAGGCCGAAGCTGCAATCGACAACACATGACGCTTCGTGACGTCATCGAGAGGATTTTTCACTTTACTCACGGGAAAACCCAAACGATCAAAAGTAGAATTCCACAAAAGTCCTAATACGCTGATTGTTGTCTCCTTTGTTCGTGTTCCTTCAAGTTCGAAAATTCTGCGGAGTTCTGAAAGATTACTCAACCACTGGCGTAGATTGAAGCCACCTTGCTTCATGATCGCGCGCGCAGTGTAGTAGTACCTGATCGCCTGATTTTCCTCATCAACTCCTGTCCACGTAAAGCTTTTTCGCGAGATCCAACGCGACATCACACTGAAACTGTGTCAGATGTTTCTCTAACACGATGCCAAGTAAGAACGGTGACGATGTGTGACCGAAAACCACGGTGGTATAACGGTAGACCACAACCTCTTTGGATGGGTCATTGTCTCTAAACCAGTTCCTGTCCTTTTCCAAAAGACCAATTGACAGGAAAGCGCGTGCAATGTCCGCCACTAATGCAATGCGCGATACGCAAAACAATACCAACAACTGGTGTAGGCTTTGTAACAAACATGGACCTGTGAGGAGACAGTCATTCAAGCTCACGCGACCACTATTCGCCGCGAACACAATGCGGACTGGTGTGGTTTCCGAATTTTTCAGAACAAAGAAGTGCGGCATGTAATGCGACTCACTCGTGTT
>NMRB01002835.1:0-35127 GCA_002633025.1 Notospermus geniculatus
CTGGGAACAAAGCCGGATTATTGTCACGCTGTCGTTCGCGGTGGCGATTACTGCAAATCGTTCCTTGTTTGTGGTAACGATTTTGCAGAAGTTAACATCGTGATTGCCTGCACCTCCGATAAATCTTTTGGGTACCTGCATATCGCAGCTTATTATGTACATGTACGTTAACCATCAGTGCAGATTTTGTCTCACCCTGAGCTAAGGTTACACTCGTCCCCAGTGGCCTCGAGCTTATAATACTAGTTATACGCTCTCAACCACTGACACAGATGGGGCCTAATCATATTTCTGAACGCTAGATGGCGCAAACTGTCATCAGCCAATCAGCGACCAGTATTTCAAGGAACTAGGGGAAAACATGAAACATTTTCTTATTGGCTGATCGCTCATTGGCTGGTTGATCGAGCGCGTTCGTCAACAACTGGTAGTGACATCTAGTGTTCAGAAACGGACTTTGGCACCACGTGTTTCAGTGGTTGAGGGTGACAGCTTCGAACGGAGGCCGATACCACTGAATTATCCATCGAGTGTATGATAAGGCGAGAAGAACGCCAGCTGTTGCTAAAAGGAAAAAAACATGTTTTGTGGACCGTAGGACAAAGCAAGGTCCTGTTGATCGGCGATTACTGATAGATCGCACATATGGCATTCTCTGGCTAGCTGATACGCAACTGATGTACAGTTCCGCGTGTGCATTTGCCAAGCCGCTGAAATAATGCACATAAGTTCGCGGAAATCAAACTGTTGAAACGCTAAACTGCCAAGCGGCTCTTCAAGTCATCCGCCTGTTGCATTACAAGTTACTGCGACAGATAGGCCAATTGCACTTCAACGGCAAAGATGCCTCCAAGTAAGCTATAGACAAGAAACGCTGCCTTTTTCAATAACCATTCTCACCCATGCCTGCTGCCATCAGCCATTTTCTGGTCCCATTCAGACACACCTTTAGTGAGATGCTCATGGGGGATATTATAATGCGAGACGTAGGCCTACGGTATATATGATTGTAAAGTACATCGTCATCTACCTAAGGGTCGATTCATTCATGTACAATGTACTTCCGACACGTTTACACGGAGGGAAAAGCTACATGTCATCTTTAGAAACGCCTGCTACAAACAAAAGCATTTTCGGTCCCGCGTGTTGATCAGCGATAAGCTCTAATACATGTAATGGCGACTGGTACCAAAAATAGATAACCGGTACTTAGTGCCTGAATCTTCGGAAGTACAGAGTATCAGTCCCATGTGTGTGGACCTGCAGCCATATCTCAGCAGAACCGGAAAGGCGTCTTGAATGTGGAAAAGACGTAATTATGAAAACAAACACTTTTAATTTTCCGATAAGTATCTTATTTTCATGATCCGTTTCATAATCCACTCCATCTGTTCGAACGACCAGGGTGAACCATTGTTGTCTTGTCTGACGACTTTCCTGATTTATGCTGATCTGGACTAACTTCATTTCGCATCTTTGAGTGTAAACAAAAGACAGGCATATTTGGTGGTATCTGTGGTATAAACCTATATGTGTCGCGATTAATGATCGTCGCCGACATTTACAGCAGTGATCATTCTTCGACGAGGCAAATATACGGTCTTTAAGATGATCAGGACGATGCGGTTTTACCGGCAGACTGGCCGTGAGGATGTGTGTTTCGAGCAAATGGGCGTAAATGGTCAGCATGATTTCTCGCGGAAATCCATCGCACACGTTGACATCCCCACAAGACATATTGAAGGTTTTATCACATGTATGAGGCTATCAGTTATTGCATTCGTTCCTTCATTAACCTTGACAAGGTCATCCATCCGTTTGTCGCAATGGCAAGTGAACAATGGAAAGCTTATTACCCATCTTTGGAAGCAAAAGGCTTTGACATCAGTTGCGCAGTGGAACATCGGGATCTGCCGTTCACTTCAGCCGAAGTGCATTCGATTTCCCAGGCCCATATTTTCAAAAGTTGTTTTAATGCTAAAATGTATTTTAAAAAGATAAAACAATATTTTTAGGAAAAATCATATTTTCGAAGTTGTTTTATTAGGACGCTCCGACGAAAACACATTTTTACTTTCATATTTTCCAAAGGGTTTTAACGCTAAAAAGTATTTTATGTCTCCCTTAAAAAGCGTTTTAGCTGGAGCAAGGTAGGGGCATGTCTAACTTCCTTCCTGTTGGCTTGTTTTGTCATAGCGACAGACTCCAAGGCCCATATTTTCAAAGTTATACCACTTGCAGGCCTATGGCACTGCCGCAAGAAATTAATCATCCCCATATGTACCACCATCTATAACTGATGTTATAGAATGCATGTTTCCCACTAACCATGTTGAACCACATTTTAACATTTAAAACGCTGGCTGAAACAACGTTTCAGTAAGAATAGCGTTTTATCTTAGAGCACTGTTGAAAGTATGGATTTAAAAATGCTTCTTAAGTTAGAACCGCAGATTTTTGTTAGAACAGGTTTCGGATAAAACAGCTTTGAAAATATGGGCCCCGAAGTTTAAGTTCCTGTTTTTTCCACGATGCTGAATCGCCTCCTTCAGATTCAATCTCCCGTTGAATTAATCCACGTCGAGTACGGCTCTGCTGTTGCTTCTCTGTATTGAGATTTACTCTTGAAGATTGCTACGTGTCCCTGAATGATTATTTTTTCATCTTCCACTCTTATTGAAGAATCACTCTGCTTCCTGGACCAAAGCAACTCCTGCGAGTCCATCATCCTACAGATCTATTTCCAGGGGCATATGAATATTGTATGAAGGTTGTAATACGGTACCATTCGCTCGCCCTAGGAAAACTATATTGGTATTTTTGATCGATGAAGCAAAGGCCGTCAGACGGACTGTCTGGCTCTCTCTCTCTCTCGCTCGCTCTTCTCTTTCTCTCTGTCTGTCGTCTGTCGGTCGGTCGGTCTCTTCGACTCCCTCCCGATTATCAAATAACATGCGTAACTTAAGCTACGGATCCACCATTGATTTTCAAGCTGATTTTGCGTTGCGACTTGCTTTGCAACTGGGCACTCGATCGCCGTGGTGGACGCATGGAAATATCTCCCCCTCTTTGTCTCTACTATGAAATTAGTGTGGAATTATTGCGCTTTCTATGACTGTGCTATGAAATCAGTATAGTCTGACATCATGAAAGAAACTCGGCCTTGAGTAGGTTGCAGAGCACGATCATTAAAAACCCACGAAGATGATTTTTTGATGATTGTTGATGAGCATCTTCTTGCTGCCTCTACTCTAAAAACGAGGGTGACTTTCGAATGAAATTAATAAAACCATTATCTCGAATCTCTTGGGATCACATCTCCATCAAGACTTTTTAATCATAACAGCCCCGGGAGAATATCTAGATTTATGAAACATCACTGTAACAGTTGAATAAAGCGGCGATTAAACATTTTTGCGGAAGACGCCATCTTCAAAACTATATCCCAAGACAATTAAGAGAATGCTTCAGTATTTTATGGTTTGTCGTTGGATGCTAAAACGCAAACTAGCCGGTGTGATGCTGGCGTGATATCGTGCACTCTCTGGAGTGACGAAGCAGAAGAAGGCGAAGAATGCATTCCATAACCATGTGTCTATAAAAGCCAGTTCGGTTAGCACCGACAGTATATTCCAACAACAGGCGTTAAATCATAAAGGAATCAACCATAAAGGTTCAACTGACAAATTTAGCATTTTATAAATGTGGGCAATATCCCTTTAAAACCCAACAGATTTGCATTCTGACGTTTCCATGTGAAAGGCAAGACCCTTCTGCACATTCACTGCAAATTTTGTTGAATTCCGACTAGTTGATCTTATGATACAAAAGGTCTTAATTAATGAGAACCCCACGAACGATGTGTGTTCAGGGTCATCGGTGTACATTTGAATAGGCGGACGTACATTTGTACATGGAACACTAATTGTGCTGAAAATAGCTCAGTTATCGTCAGAAATGGAATCCAAAGCATCATGTTGGCAGGTTCATGTACCTCTTCACCACAAAAAAAGTTGAAGCTCGTGCCTATTACGTAAAGCCAAAATTCAGGCAGTGAGAGACATCTGGTGGCAACACAGGAAGTGTATCCCTCAGTAAGCTCATCGTTCGCAGTTAAACCTTTATGGTTGATCCCTTTATGGTTAAATCTAAAGAACTCAACTGAATGAGGCCCCACCACCAAGACAGACGATTATTTGCTCTTTAAATCAAGTTGGAAGCGCAATGCATTGAAGTCAGGGTGGCAGTGCATTTTTGGACTGTCGAATAAAAAATAATTAGGGCCGTATTCATAAAGGGTGTTTAAGACTTAGACGCGTGTAATGTCGTCAAATGCACGATGGAAGAGTGTGCATTTAGTGAAGTTACACGCGTTTAAGTCTTAAACGCGCGATGATCACCCTTTTTGAATACGGTGGCTTTCATCTTTTTTGGCGGATTTCATTTGACGCTATTAGCCACAACACCGAAGAATCTGATTGGTCACATACATTTACGTGTACAGTGTAGTTGGCCGCTGTGTATACAACGGTGCGTGTCGTAGTAGACGCCTGCTAACTGGCAAGGCTTCATAACGGTTGAATTGAGAAAGCCAAGATTTAGACGATTCTTCTATTCTTGGCCTCACAGTTAAGTACATGTAGTGTCACCATCTCTCCTTAATTTCTCGTTTTATTTCAGTTTATACATGTACATGTACATTATTTGTAATGTGTACATGTAGCCTAATGTGTAAACTGAAATAATAATAAATAAAATTGTAACAATAAAAAAAGTAATTAAAATTGTTTTCGACTTTAAATCAAGTACATGTAATTAAAATTTGTCAACTTGAAGGCCATTGATATTAATTTCAAACTCTCTCCAAAATGAACTTCAAAATGTACCTCGGTTAAAAGGCAACAGGTGCTCACCTGTTCCTGATCAATTATTCCACCTGCGGGTGCCTTTCGTGGACACACTCGCTCTCTACAGAGAAGTTCTTCAGTTAAAGATGGAGTTTCGCTTTGCCCGTAGGTTCACCACTATTGCGATAGACATCAGTGTGTATAACCACTTACTTATCCAGGGGTTCAATCTCCCGACAATGTATTTGACTTTCTAATTGCCACTAATTGTAAGTTGAGAGGATGTTGGTAATTTCACTAAGGGGCGATAAAAATGTGGCCATCGGCGGTTTGTTATTCCATAAAATAGTTTGAAGGAGTGTAAAATTGCTTTTTCGCCGGTTTTAAAATCGCCGCTTTCATATTCAACATTGATCTTTCATAATCTAGATATTTTCCCGGGGCTGCGATGATTGAAAAGTCCTGATGGATTTGGATAATTGGCACCGGCGGATATAACCAAGTTTTATCCAGCGCAGGTGAGAAATTCATCATAATCATCAAGATGTAAGTTCTATAGGCTACCTGAATTAATGGTTGAGAATTTGTTATAAACGGGGTGAAGAATGGGGACCGTTGTCGAGAACACAAGACTGATTTCTGAATAAAAACCAAACCAAACTATATGTGATCTGTTCAAAAAAGAGAACGTAGAGTCAAAGCTCTCTCTACGGTGGACTTCTTCAAATAAAGGGCCACACGATGGATTAGTATTTATAAACAATTTTCGTGACACTGTCGTAATGTACAGGTAGTGTATCAAATGTACACGCGGTATCTCAGCAGGCTACACTAGGTGCATAACTGTCTCAAAAAGGCAGAACCTAGCAACTCATTTTTGCTACTTTTGAGAAAAACAAGAAAATGTGAAAAGTGCAAAGGAGCGTGTGCTTCCAGCTCATAGTAACTATTGAGTTACCGGTACTACGGTTTGCCTTCGTAGGACTTGCACTGGGTGGAAAGTTACCAGGTTGTTTTGCCATTGAGAAAAAACAGACCCATGGAATATTTCACCAAATCTAATGCAGTAACATGAAGCCCACAACCTAGTACACTCTTAAAAAATTGTTGTCACCGCAACTTGTCTGCGAATATTGATGAGATGCTTTAGTCAGCCTGACGAATTACGTCATTCATGACACAATTTACTTGTCATGCCGAGTCGCACATCTCTGTGACGAGTTCAGTTTATCCAGTTGACAAGGTCTCTAGTTATGGCGATAAGTTGCAGGTGGCAGGACATTATTGCGCATGCGCTTCCCTCACATTTATCGCTCAATTTCTTGAACTCTAAGCATGCTGTCGCCATCGTTGCCTCAGTAGCCACGAGGGCTTAGGGGTTATGTCTAGTAGTTTATATATTTCATAGGTCGTAGGTTCGAATCCCGCCGTAGGCCTTGAAATTTGGGAGATTTTTCCTTCCATATGTACCTGTTATTAGTACTTGTAACTACCGCATAACGGTCTCTTGGGGCATAATTTTTAATTTTTGTGTAGCCTGAATGACGAGATGTAGTTGTTTAAATGATAAGATGTCTCTTTTCCGAGGATGACAAGTTAAAAACTTGTCAACTGACAAGATAGACCCTGTCAATTTAAGCATATTCTGAGAACGAGTTCCAGCTTGTCAGTACGACGAGAAATTTTTTAGAGTGTAACTCCAAACCCGTAGGCTACCTACCAAACTTAATTTTGAAGGTAGATAAGTACATACACGTACATTTCTGTTCAATCTGCTCAAAATCATCTTGTTGGTAATATTTTTTTCACTGAAACCTCGTACACACTCGAAAAAGTCTCCTATAGATCTACTGTGTGAGTTTCAAAACTATCGGAGATGGCGGGAATATTTTACGGCGAGCTGAATTTGGACAACGTTTCGGCAATTGCGTCGAGTCGCACTTTAATGGCTGGAGTATCTCCCCACATTGGTTGTCACCCGACCCGGCGAACGCCAATACCTTGTATCTCAAACCGATTCCCTGGAATGACTGCGTTTTTTTCATTTTATGCAGATTCGTAGCGTTGAAAAAACAATGAACTTGCATCCACCAACCGAAAGGAATCATGAAAGGGCCAGAGGGAGTAATCTTCAGAACGTTAAAAAAACTAATAAAATAATTTTTTAAAAAGCGAAGCATGAACTTGGCCATTATATGAAATGAAAGGGGCTCTTTGAAATTTAAAATGGGCCATTATTGTATTTTGGGGCTGGTAGTGACATCACATGGCGTGATGTGACGTATTTTTCATATACATATCGCAACGAGCTGTTACCGCCATTAGCGCATACCATTACATCCATCCGGTTACAAAACATCAAAAGCCGAATTTAGCGCGAAAATTGTTGGGGTCTCGCTGGCTGCGAGACTGGTATATCATGTTTGCCCCAGAGGCTAATCAGAAGATCATGTTTTGTCAAGTCATTCTAACGCCAAATTACAAGCACATTGGAACGAGGCAGCGGGACTGATGTCTTAATAGGTATCCGCCACGGATTACTGACGACTACGTACGACTACGATAAGATCAGGGCATAACGCATGCATGGGTTACTCACAGTGCCGCACGTATATCATAGGCCAGGGTGGACACAATTCATATTTAATCTCCACATTAATTCCGGTTTTATGCCCACATTAAATCACGAATTTATGTCCAGACTAAATCAACCAGGGGCGGATCCAGAATCATGGGAAAGAGGGGGCACAGCCAGTGCACATCGTGGAAAACCTCGGTCAAATTTTAACATCTTTTCAAAGTTTCAAAATTTCCCGGTCAATTTTAATAAAGATTTTCCACAAAATAGAGGGGGCACGGGCCGGCTTTGCCCCCCCCCCTTGGATCCGCGCCTGTCAACCAATCGCAGCTAAGTTTTTAATGTGGATATAAAATCGCACTCCTTATTTAATGTCCATATAAATTCCTATTTTATGTCCATATTAAATCAGGAAATTATGTCCACATAAAATCGACCAACCACGGATAAGGACTTTTGAAAGGAAGTGAGTGTTCCCGATCACTTTCGTCTATAATTTCATCGCTTCCGTCCTAAAGTCGATTTTATGTGGACATAAATTCCTGATTTAATATAGACATAAAATAGGAATTTATGTGGACATTAAATAAGGAGTGCGATTTTATATCCACATTAAAAACTCAGCTGCGATTGGTTGATTTAGTTTGGACATAAATTCGTGATTTTATATGGACATAAAGTCGGAATTAATGTGGACATTAAATATTTTATATCTTGCTGAGCAAACGGTCTCGACTTTTTGCTCAGCAGATAGCTCCAGTGTGCGGCAGGCTTAACAAGTTCCCTTCCGATAAGACGATAGATTAATCCCAACCTTCAAGTCGATGACGTCCTGCAAAGTGTTTTCATGGTGTAGAAAATTGTGCTTTGATGCTTTGCTTTGCAACACAGCGAAGATTCAGATTTCTCAAGCAGTTGCGCAACATTTATCGTACGTGTTAAGTATGTTGTTAGTTCAGGGGTATTGCGCGTTATGAAAGTGCCTCGTTGCCACTGAGCTGCGTACTTTTGCAATTTAGCGGTTTAGCCGGCGGATTACTGATAAACCTTTGAAGCCGATGGCAGGCGTGGTTCTTACATCCCTAATTCTCATCAGCTGTTCCACCTGCTGATGAACAATTCTTCGTAAAATATTTGGGTTTTCTGATAGGCTGTTTCTTTAATTGCTTGATTACCAAGTCACGCAATCATGTCGTTGACATTCCAATGATTGATTCACCAGTTCGACGACGAGCAACGGAAAAATCAAAATCCAGAAAACTGGCAAGGGCATGCATCATCGAGTCAAATCCTTTGACTTACATAAGTATATTCTTAAAGCTAGGAATCCACCATTGATTTTCAAGCTGATTTTCGGTTAACAAAGGCTATACAAAGGGTTCGATCGTTAAGCCAATCGTTACTTTTTGCCACCCCCCAAATTCGGCCAATGACTACGTTTATCTATTGTGCGGGTATACTCAGACAATAGAGAGTTTTCGCAAAGCTCCCGAAACGGCAACCGCGAACACCAAACCCATTGTTCGATTGCAGGAAGAGAACACCGAACAAAAGGATAGACGTTCGCGTTTGGCATTTCGGGGGCTTTGCGAAAACTCTATAATATTGCAGTCATCCGTGTTTTTTGTTAACCGGTGTGAAAGGAATCCAAGTCCCTCTGGAGTCAAAGTCCGGTCTTATTGTTCAGCGAGGGATGAGAATATATGGCTAGAGAGACCATGGCCATTCGAATATAACCTCACAATAGCGGGCTATTTATCTGCATTCCTAGGACGCTGATTCCTGTCACACCGGCGTGTCCCTATATACATGTAGTGTACTTTACATGTAGCTCTATGAAATCGCAGCCTATTGAGGCCTATGATGCTGTAACGTCAACGTGAAGTCTTGGCCTCCCTAAAATTGTGTCCAGGCAATCAAATACATGTAGTTGCTGATTGTTGCGTGATCGAAGGTTATTATTACCCACGAGTCAATATAAACCAATTTTATCCGATGGCCGAATTGACAAGAGCTAAAAACTCAGATCAGTCAATTTATTCTTATTATCTTTTTTACTGGGGATGGACTTGTTCGTTTGCGTGATGTTGTTGTCAATTGGCAGTGGTGGGGAGAGTTACCACCTTCTAAGGAGAGATAATAAGCAAGAAGTTAATCTCCGGAATTCACGAATTTTCGACCCCAACCGGGGTCTTTTTCAAGTGGAACTTTTTCAAGTGGAACTTTACAATCTGAAACTCTAGAAAAGATTAAGGAGAGATGATATTATCTATCTATCTATCTATCTATGCATTATCTATGCATCTGATGCACCACTGCGTGATCTGATGCACCACTTTATCAAGGATATCTCCGCAACGGCTGGGTCAAATATCGCATACCATACATCAATCGATTTGTCTTTTTTTGCCGCTACAGCCATCATCACTGTCACTTTCCCGAAAAATGTGACAGAAAAAAGTTCTTTCGCAAATCACTGTTTGTGTTTACGGCCGAAATGGCGGCCATTTTGAAATGACGCAATGCATCGCGCACGTGTAAATTGCACTGAACACGGCGAAATGACATGGGTTTTGAGAAAGGGATCCGTTATGTCGGCCTTACGCGAACAATGAAGATAGCAGAAAGATACCGACAAGAAAGGCAAGTCAATTGATGTATGGTACGTCGAATTTGACCCATTCGCGCCACTCGGAAGTGGAATGGAGAATAAGTTCGTCATTTTGATGAAGCGTAATTTTTCAGTGTATAATAACGGACGTCCATCTTACCTTTCTTTTAGATGCATTCATTCTTTGGTCTCGGTTATTCTCCGCTTCCCCTGGTGGTTTCTTCACCCATATGACCACACCTATCCTAATATAGGTGAACACGAAAATTGATAAAGGAATAAAGTACTGTAACAACATTATGGATATACTATAGTTGTACTTCTGCTGGGGTGATTGCCAAATCTCCGTGCAGTAATCCCTCGTGACTTTTCTATGGTCATGACGTTTTTCTATCCGAGACAGGACAGCAACTGGTAAAGAAATTCCAGTTCCGAGCACCCAGATGATGGCGATAACCACCAAGGCCTGTTTAACAGTCAACCTGGGCTTTAATGGGTGAATTATCGCGACGTATCTATCAATAGCAATTGCAACAAGGGTTAAACAACTGAGGAACACTGAAACGGTCTGGCAGTACGTGACAACAGGGCATAACACGGGCCCAAAGGGCCAGTATGTAAACATTGTATTGGCGACGAATGAAAATGGTATGCACATTATTGCCATCATGATATCACTGAAGGCTAAATTCACTATGAAGTAATTCGTTACTGTCCGCATCCGTTGAAATCCAAGAACGACATAGCACACAACGGCGTTACCTCCAATTGCGAAAATGATTACAAGTATATAAAGCATAGTGATAATAACGGCCGAATAAACGGGCCAAGTATGGTCAGTAATTATCATTTTGGCTGTAGTATTCTCCGATATGTAGAAAAAGACATCGGTAAAGTTGTAATCATCCGGCTCCGTTGATTCCTCGGTAGACATGGCCGTCGTCGAGCGAAGCGTAACGTAATCCCAAGTCGAATTCATCCTATAGGTTATGAAACTACGTCGAAGTTTTCCCTGCGAGTGGATTCTATTCCATCGGTGTCAGCGCGTGTTCCTTACGTCGCCTGTCTTCATCTCTGCAACGAATCAGAAGGAATGACATATCATCGCTCTGTTATATCGATTTCAGCGACCCAAGCACAGCGGCGAACATTTATCCGCTAAATAAGGTAGAGGGTTTAAGTGGAGGGTCTGGTGAAGGATCATACTTTGTAATGCCTGCTGCACACGATGAAATTTTTCATCCAATTTTCTGAAAATGCTCAATAAAGGCATACATGCGGGTTTCTACATTGAAGCCATAATAGGCTCGGAATCTGATTCCCCAAAAAATTGGTGAAAAATTTGATCGTGTACAGCGGGGCATAAGTTCCGTTTAGGAAATCATAGATTGCCTATTGAATTGGGAAGACCAATGGCGTACCACGACTTGAGCGATTCTGTGGATTATGTCCAAACAATTGTATTGGGGACGAGTACCATTTATTGCTTGAATGTATTGCATAACTCAAATCAGGAAAAAGTATGTCCCTGGTTACTATTACCCCCACCCAAATGTGTTAAAATATGATGACCTTTGGAAAAAACAGAAGATTACATGTAATTTTAGCGAAAATGTTGATAGAGTATCTGTTACTTCCACATGCCATCTTGTTGTGTATCTGTTGTATACTAAAGTCTGGCAACATCTATCTTCGACCTAATGGAATGCGGAAGTCATGTAATGTGACAGAGCTTTGCGGTTTATAATCATGCATGTCGATCACTTGTGGTCGTTCCCCGATTGTCCGCGTTGTCCACCGGCCATTCAATAGCCGCGTGTGATTAAAGGTGCGTGGAAAATCCAACGATCAATTTCCTAGCTTCCGCATTCCATTAGGTCAAAGATAGATGTTGCCAGACTTTATACCGTGAACCGGTGTGTGAATAAAGAAATTTGAATTTGAAATGAATGTGCGTACCTCAGTTCGAATAAAGTTCAAAATGGAATAAACCAACCGTCAACCGCAGGACAGCTTCCATGTTTACATTATTTACTTTTTATTTACCTGTTTACATGTTTTTTTTTGGCCGCGCAACATCAGAATCAGGATGGCCGTATTTCTTCGTAGGTATTTTACGAATTACGAATTGCTAATTTTCATTTACAAGAAATATGTGTTAGGAAAGCGCTGATGGAGGTAGCCTCGTGAAGGTCCCCAAAATGCTTGCCTGGTACGTATACTTCAAAGAATCAAGACCTAGTTTTCAGCACACATTGTAAAACTGCAGGCAGAGCTCTAATGTATTCAGACAGAGCATACTAGTAGTACATTTTACACTTAAGTAACGCTGGAGGATGTAAGAGAGGCGATTAGCAGGCGAGAGCCAATCAGATAAAAGACTCTGTTTCTAAATAAGAGTAATACTGGCCGAATGATTTATTTTGGCAGCTGTCAACATGTGATCTCTTAAACGTGATTTCACAGTATTTGCCCGACGTCTTCAATTCTGTTACTCAATATTTGTATTTAGTCTGGTTGCCGTATACATATCACAGTCAAGTCGCAAAGCATTATTTGCGGTAATAACGAAGATACTTTTCCCGTTGGTCTGTGGCGTATTTGGACGGCAATGCTCCTTGACAACCCAGACAGACGTCGCTGGAGGGGCCGTATCAAGTTCAACCCATGCCAATAGAATAAACAACTTTCTGAACGGGGATGACGCAAAATTCATGAAAACTCGTCCAATCGCCTGAGGTTTAGGATAACTATTATACAATGTATAATAGTTATCCTACATGTCATGTAATAGAGGATATCAGTTTGAAACCAGTGGTAAAAAATCTCACGCTTTGGCAGTTGTATGTTGGTTCAACGTTCGCTGTCGGGTTTGTTAGCATGGGGTAAATGTTACGGCTGCAAACGTTTTAGCTGAAAGAAAAGTTGACTGGTTGTCACTTCCATAATTAACACGCGAGAAATCATCCTTATGCCCGGTTGTTCAGCCTTGGCTTAAAGTGGTCCTAAACCGCCAAGCAAAAGTTGGCACCCGATCATTTTCACCGCCCACGAAAATGGAACTTCCGATTTCCGCTCCTGGCTTCTGAGCATGCGCAGTACGCTACCTTCGCTGAGTTTGTCAACGCTGAGATGGTCGTGCAAACCGCAGCAGACAGGATGCCGAAGAAGGGAAAGGGCGGCCTAAAAAGGTAGCAAATGCCGACCAGCGGCTGTGGACTGTCCAGAAACATTATCGAAGTGGCTCATAATAAAGAAAGAACTCAGTTTTAAGACGATGAGGAGGTTGTTTGTGTGTATGGCATCATTAACATAATGCCGGACTGCGGAACTCGCCGCCGTGCCGGTGTAACGTCAGTGAATTCTGTGGTTTCTTTTGAGAAAAGACCAACTTGCCTGGCATACATGCATGTACCGGCCGACACCGTCATCAATGGTGTCACTCGTGTCGGATTGAACACTCTTAGGCGTGAATATATCCGCTAAAACTCCCCGGAATCGAGGAGAAATCTCGACTCGGTGAACTGGTTGCATCCATGTTGCTTTGACAATCAGCTGTCACACAGCTGTCAATTATCAGAACTTGCCCAATCAGTGATCGCGTAGTAAATTCCATAGTAATCACGTGACGTGATGATTGACAGGCGTTCATTCATCCTGGCGTAGCGCGGGAAAATGAAAACGAGGCTGTCTCGCTCGCCCCGGCGGTTTAGGACCACTTTAANTGATGAGACTGTACTGAGCTAAACATAATGCCGTTTGAATGCACTGATCGGGAAAATATTTTCCTGATTCTTTGCAGAATGTGCCAAAAGGGCTGACTAGATTAGGAATCAAATCGTGCACGAAATCCAGTCTTAATGGACTCTTTGAACGAGTGACACATTTCTTCGAACCATTAATGGCATCATGCATGTCGTTCGTTCTCCAACCTTAAGGCAATGCGACACTCTAAAAGGTGTAATAATGTCCCTTGGAGATGTAGTCTAACGTATGAAAATACGCTTTCGACTCCTGCCCTGCGGTGAAAGGTAAATGATAGATTATAGCCATTTGTGGTGAGAAGGGGAGATGTTGTCTGATCTTCGGTTCATCGCAATTTTCAATTCCGATGCTTCGCACGTCGAATTACTGCTATTTTTTCCGTGGCGTGAGTGCACAGCGCGTGAATTGGAATGATTTTGTTCCAAATGCTACCTTCTTCACACATCGATCGCCGGAGTGGACTCGCTAGACGTGATTTCCACCAATGGCGAAGATGTGGTCAATTTCAGTCGGCAATCGGTCGGCGACCGGTATCAGTTCCTTGCGATCGTTTTCAATCGCAGGTAGCTGGTTGCAAAGCAAGTCGCAACGCAGAAAATCAGCAGTGGATTCATAACTTTAGAGGCGTTTAAATGTCGATTTCGATTACGTAACCAAAGTTTTATTTCTCTCGCGAAATTGCAGCTTCCACAACTAGAACCGAAAGTACCAACTTGCTAGTCCTCTACCCAGTACATATGATCTCTTGTAACAATGAACCAGCGTATACAATGTATGAGGACAAGTCCTTGGTGACAATGCACCAGAGTGTCAATTTCGCAACCATCTTCAGCCTCAACTGTCTGACAGATTATGGTCGCTGTGAGGTCATGTTGAACAACGGGTAATCATCTGCCGGGGGATACAGCGACGATTTATGTGTTCATTTTCACAGTTATTGGAGAATGTTTCTGTAGTAATTGCCCTCCGTCTAAATGGACTGAATCCGTGCAGAGTCGAAGCTTTGGCATCCTCGCACCCAGGGTCTTCACAACCGGCTCCCCTTCTGAGGACCTGAGATTCTCAGGATGACGATTTGGAGGCCACTCTCACAATGAACTTTTCAGCGATGCAGTGCTCAGTGCGGAGTGGCTACATCAACACCAGTCGATTCAGTGGTTCTACTAGCTTTGATTTCTGGTAAAACCAAGTATTGCGATGGAGGGTGTGACTTCCTTTACCCATTTTTGGATTATCTTTATCGGCAGCTCCATTTTTATCGCCAAATTTTCTCAATAAAACAGTCATGTCATATCAGGGCCAGGCGTTACAACATAAAACCTCATTTCAACTCAGAAAAGAGCCAGCGCTTAACAATTCCTATCACTTTTTCTGTATCTGCGGCGTTCGTTGTATTACCGATATTGTAAATCTCGGAAGAGATGAAGCGTAGAGCGATCAAAACAAGCCTCTGCCTGACTCCGATATAACGTTTGTTGGTAAGATCAAAGAACAAGCGCAACAGCTGATCTGTATTGCCACGGGAATTGAAGCAAAGTTAATTTTTTGCCGGGTGTGTCGAATCATGAAGACGGAAGATAACAAGAAAATATAATGGCTTCACAATCAGAAAGCAACTCTGAACTTTGGGAACGACTCGATGACAGAGTGACTTGCCTTCCAAAAGACCTATTGCCCGATACGTTTTCATACATTTCCTGTTACTGTAAATACGTTAATCTTGAACCTTGGTTATTTGCTCATTCCTTGAACCTCTGACGCGGATTGTTGATGGAATGAACACTCGGAGAAACCGGGGTAATCGGAAAATTAAGGAACGTATTCAAGTGTAAAGTGGATTCCACGGAGAGGCGTGAAGTGCTGAGGACATTACAGTCAGATTAATGAGTTCGCGAAAGTGTATTCAAGTATGTGGTGTATTTGAGTTGCAAATTTCTATGCACGTGATTCCGTGCTACATGTATCAGGGCGTCCAATAATGGTTACGTTCCCACCATAACTTCAGGTCAGTGTCGCCTTCCCGTTGAGTACTGTCGGGAATCCAAGCGTTACACAGGATAACGCTTGGAGTAGGCTGATTAACGAAGACATAAACTCTGGCCGTTATGGCGAGGTGGAGTTTGAAATACATGCATGACAGGTTTTCCTCGCAGTCTCTCCTACCTTTCCGCAATCATGAACATTTTGTGTATGGCCCGCCATGGCATGATATTCGTTGCAATATTCAACACTACAATATACATTATTTTGTTTCAAATATACATGTATATTCATTCAAGAATGAATTACATTCATTCATGAATGGAAAAAGTCATTTGTTTTTACACATATTTTATACTTTTTATTCTTGAATATCAATATTCTTTTCGTCAATAAATATTTTTCATTCATGAATGAACATTTTTCATTCACGAATGAATATAATCATAAATGAAGCAAACATAAAGGTTCAACTTACAAATTTAGCATTTTATAAATGTGGACAGTATCCCTTTAAACCTAAAAAAATTTGCATTCTGACTCTTCCATATAATAGGCAAGACCCTTTTGCATGTTTAGTGCAAATTTTGTTGAATTCAGACTAGTTGATCTTATGATACAAAAGGAGTGAATTAATGAGACCCCCACGAACGATGAGAGCGCATTTGAATAGGCTAACGTACATTTGCACGTGGAACACTAATTGTGCTGAAAATAGCTTTGTTATCCTCAGAAATGGAATTCAAGGCATCAAGTTGACAGATTCATGTACCCCACTACCATAAAAAAAAGTTGAAGCTCCTGCCTATTACGTAAAGCCAAAATTCAGGCAGTGAGAGACATCTGGTGGCAACACAGGCATCATCGCTGTCATTTTTCCTAAAAAACGTGACAGAAAAACGTTCTTTCACTTCCACTTTGTTTGTGTTTACAGCCGAAATGGCGGCCATTTTGAAATGACGCAATGCATCGCGCACATGTGTAAACTGCACTGAACACCGTGGCGAAATGAATGGGTTTTGAGAAAAGGATCCGTTATGTCGGCCTTACGCGAAAAATGAAGATAGCAGAAAGATACCGACAAGAAAGACAAGTCAATTGATGTATGGTATGTCAAAATGACCCAGCAGTTGCGGAGATATCGGCCATAAACCTCGCCCCACTGGGATGTGGAATGAACAGTAGTTCATTCAACTTTGCCAACGACGGTCATCATCATGTAAGACTATATCACGTCAATCTCCAGCTAATGGTTTTCGTTCCTGCTCTTTGTTGTTGCTGAAACTGCTGGCCCTGCTTTGTATTCCTACCATAGAGACGCTTCATTAATATAATTATTGGTTTCGCCAGCAGCCATGTTGGGTCGTTGACTTGAAGTTTCCAGTAATCCACCGGCGTCACTATTAAGATTACATTGAAAATGCACAATTTATACACATACACGACGTTTGTGCTACGTTTCCTAGCTTTCCCGCAGCAATAAGAAACTTAAGCCTCGCTTATGTCGCCCAATGCTGTGATAGAAATAGCGTCAACAAGTTGCAACTGATAACTTATGTCGCCACCGACTCGAAAAATACCAATCGGTCGCAACTACCTGGAACTAGTTTATCGCCGTCTTTTGAATGCTTATGTCGACACAGATTTCTTTTGATTTTAAGTAAAACGTGCTGAAGTTGAACACGTGCGATTTTCAGGATCTGGATATTTGTAGTTTGCAACTAGTTACTCGCCGACGCCCGAGAGCTTATGTCACCTAGTAGTTGTGACTGATTAGTTCCAACTACGCGCCGATTATCAGTTGCCAACTAGTTCTGACTGTACGTAAGGGCGACATAAGCGAGGCTTAAGATGTCGCGGATTGTTTGCGTTGATGTGGCTTGGCAGTATGTAGGAAGGACAACTTCTCTCTCTTAAGCTAGGAATCCACCATTGATTTTCAACCTGATTTTGCGTTGCGACGTGCTTTGCAACTGGGTTGCGTTGCAACTGGGCACTCAATCGCCGTAGTGGACTCGCTAGACGTGATTTCCACCAATGGCGAAGATGTGGTCAATTTCAGTCGGCAATCGGTCGGCGACTGGTGTCAGTTCCTTGCGATCGTATTCAATCGCAGGTAGCAGGTTGCAAAGCAAGTCGCGACGCAGAAAATCAGCAGTGGATTCCTAGCTTTAGGAAAACGGGGTTCCTGGTGCAAGAAAATTGAAGAAACTGGCAACAGTTGTACTGATCATTGCCCAGGACACAAACGGGCCGTTTAGACGACAAGCCAAAAAACCACATTCAGATTCACTCCGATTGGATCCGATTGACCCGCATCGGGTATCATTTGCGTTTAGACGAGATCTGAATGTGGTCGTATGTGGTCCAATGCGGTCCAATGTGGATTCGGGACCATTTTAAAACCACATTGGACCGCATTGGGTAGCGTTTATACGCAAGATTTTCGAACCACAATCGGATTCGATCGGATTGCATGTGGATTTTTGCCTGTCGTCTAAACGGCCCTATTATCTGAATGTGGTTTTTTGGCTTGTCGTCTAAACGGCCCTATAATACCCTCAAAAAGACCATAAATAGTTGGTAGTACGGGGTCTTGCAGATAGGGTGCAGCTCATTTATTGGTCACTTCTGTTGAATAGCCCTCTGTCAATCATGGCTGGCTGGAATATTTGGAACAGGTGTAACGTTTTTCAGTGTGGCTATTTTTCTGTGTGATTCCAATTGTTCGGAACACCCTGGGAAACGGACTCGCTGTTTCTCTGTGTGTCGCCCATTGTCAGGTCGCCGCTTATTCCGTCAATCTATTGTAATGTCACACTGGCACACGGGCCTCACTGAAAAACGTTACACCGGTTTTACATCGAAGAGGTTAGAGTATATACACCACAGCACCAGCGTCAGACGAAGAAACTTTTTCTTCCCTTATCCTCGAAGGCATCCGAAAAATGCTTCCCGACAACAATACGTTACATGTACGTTCCTTCCACCTCGAGATTTCACATACCTTGATGGATTGTTTCTTTCACCGACTCACCCGTGCCTTAAGCGTCATAATACAGCAACAGGGATGACCTTTTTCATAACAAAATGTCATATTTCTATCAGAATGTATTATAATCAGGTAATAACTGGCCACACGACTACCCACAATAGCGATGTTGTATTATTTGCTGAGTGAATCCACGTTGCTTGCGGCCGTGGATGGACTGAACCTAGACACATAAGGCCTTTTTACACGGTGCGGGTTCAAGGAAACCTACCTCCACCCTCCTCGGTCTGGTTCGGTTCAGGATGGATTGATCACTTTTACACCGTGCGGGTTCGGTAACCGGCCTCGATCCAGTTCGAGGTCGGTTCTTCGGATGCGTGCCACTAGATGGCGTGTATCAACGTTTCGACATTATTTACAGTTTATCGTAAGTAAAATATCCCGGAAATATCACTAACTATGCTTTTCAAAGCATGAGCAGTGCTTGAGAAATCGCCCGCGTGATTTCTTCACATGCAACTACAGCAAGTAAGCGAGTGACGTCACAGGTAGCGTGCTCAATCCCGCCCGAGGCCGGTGGAGGTCGGTTTGCTTTTACACGAGAGAATAAAACCGACCTCCACCTACCTCCACCTGCCTCCACCTTCCCGAGACCTGACTCACGCGGCGAACTGAACTGGCCCGAGGAACGTGGAGGTCAGTTGTTTCGCTTTTACACAGCCGAACCCTCCTCGATCTAGTCTCGATCCTACGGTGGCTGGTAAAGGACATCAATATTTTTTTTAAAAAGTGGGGATCCCGACTTTTAAAGTCGGGATTCCGAAAAAAATATATTGATGTCCTTTACCAGCCACCGTACGATCCGGAACGCACATGCACCGTGTAAAAAGGCCTGTACTTCCCGACGTGTGGTAAAAAAAGTTCTACACTAATTTACGGTATCGAGAACTGGAGTTACAATGTATTAGCATCGTTCCTATTGCGGGATGCACAACGTTATATCATGCAGAGTACCACGATTAACATTGCAAGGAGAATTGCGGCTTTTCGCACTTCACTGTTAGCTTTGATTTCAGGACCCAGAAAGACCTGCGGCAAACTATTGTGTAGTTACAAAGGCAGAAAATGCTGCTAATGCATCCTATCTCTGCTTTATCAATGAGCAAAACTGATGTTTGCGCGGTACCTCCTTTTTCCTGATGTACATGTATATGCACGTAACATTAATAACTGCATGTGTATACTTAATGCAATTTCTAAATCACCACTTTTAATGTCAGTGGGGATGGCTAAAATGAAATCTTGTGCACGTGAAACACTCGGCTTCAACTTTGAAACAGACATGAAAAGAGGCGGGCGTTTTTGAAATAAGCAAGGGAAGACAGCATACTGAAGACATTTGAAAGCAACTTGCCTTTCTATACCAAACATTACATTTCTATACCAAACGCAAGTCATTACGAGAACAGCTGAGGCCCAATAAAGGTTCAAAGGACGAGGCTTTTGTGTGGAGTTTGATGTTGGGTCCCAAACATCTGGGGACCAAGCTTCAAGAAATATCTCCAAGGTAATTTGGTTTGATGATCGATGGCGAGCTTCAGCCCTATTGAAACACATGAGTGACACACGACAGGATTCCCTGTGTCCCTTTTATTTTTATGGTATCCGTGGTCGGTCGGTGACATTACTCGGCAGCCCGTGGCTGTGAGAAAATGTCGATGGTTCGAGAGAGGATGGGCAGCATTCAGTTCTGAATCAGCAATCATGTTAATTGTGTTATAGGGCGAAGGTAGGCCTACATCTATGACATGTAAATTTGTGGTTTATAAGCCATCCGCAAAAGCATACCGAACACTCTGTGCTACACACTTGGCAGCTGTGCTGAGATCTTTCCTCATCAGGATCGTGGTGGCAAGTGAAACCACTGTGACCGTCCGAGAGGGTCTCTCGTTTTCAGAGGTAGTTTGGAAGTACCTTGTGGCTGTTCGTAATTTCTACCTCTGCCGCTTGGGGTTTATATCTATTACGTTCAGCTTTAACATCAGCCTCAATGCAAGGGGACTCTGAATGAAACCGATCTTCTTCAATGCAAGAAGATTCTGAATAAAACCGAACGTCTTTTAAAGTGGAATATTGTGAGCGGCGCACAGACCAACATTTTGATTGATGTTTGTGATCCCTGCAAGTTGAACAATTCAGGTTCACGGTCTCTCAAAGTTCAACATGAAGAACTGCATGATGGTCTACGTGTATTTTTGGTTAACATCATTCAAAAATTTGGCAAAGCGATGCCTGATGGGGATAGTTGCAAGCCTCTCGTTTTCTGGGGCGTCCTAGACATGTTGAGAATTTTCTTGAGATAGTCTGTCCAGATTTGCTCGAGCGACTGTCCGGATTTCCTCGAGCGATGGTCGTCTACGTTGAATATGGTTCATACAGTCGCGGGTGAATGTCTGGAGCTCATCGGAGTAGATTATGACGTCGCGGATTGGTGGCGGGGGTATGCCACTCACAAGCAATGAAGCCACCTCCACCACGTGAAAGCTGGGTGAGCGGTTGTAATACGCCGGTTCCAACGCTGCCATCTCATAGGCAATCGCACCAATTGTCCACGAATGTACTCGTTCATTGAAAGCCTGCCGTCCGCGCATCCTGAAATCGACCACTTCCGGTGGACTGTAGATTCCATGAACCCTCGGATTGTCCTGCCATCGTCGCCCAGCGTACGGAAACGGAGCAGCATTATGTGCCCGCAAGAATATTTCCCCGTTGAGAAAATGCACACTCCTGCTCGTGAACGTCGCATTCTCAGGGAGATCTGCAGCTTTGGTGGCCAAGGTCTCCATTACTCTCCAGATGAGCCTTTCTGGGCATCTCTGGCCCGTTTCACGCCATTCCTCGATGCGTTCCCAGAGGTTTGGCACCACCTGAAACACCTGAATAATTCTGTCCCCCCGTTCTTTGAACTGCATGATGTATGCTGGGTCACGAGCGTATCGAACGTCTTTTTCACAAGCTCTGATAAGGACTCGGGTACCGTCAACAAGACATATGGCTGGCATCAGATTCGTGCTGTAGTGCTCCCCTGTGCTTTCACTGCTCATTATTTTAAAGTCGTTGATCGTGAGTTTGGTAATTTCATCCTTCAGTGTGCTTGGGAGGGGAAGTCCATCTGCCAGGTGTAACCTGCGGAAGCCAAGATATCTTCTAATATCGCTCGTGGCCAACTCCTTCAGCGTGAGTGGTTGCTGAACCCAAATAGCAATGCTCACTGATGTGACGCCATCCTCCGGTGACGTGAGTCTCGAGTCATGCATCGATTAGGACTAACAGGCTCCTGGTCTTGGTCACGAACTTTTTTTAAATGAGGAAGTTCCGAGGTTTTTGTGCGTGAGTCGCCTTCAGCATCGTTGGCATGATGGTGGTCTGACACCATGGATACCAGAGGGCAAAACGCCATTGTATGACGTCATTCACGACATAGACGTGACGTCATGTCGCGCGTAGAAACACACTCGCGTCATTCGACGCACAAGCCTGCAACTGAACCATGCATGCCATGCTATTTGATTCGGACCGAAAAGTGTAAGAGTAATTTTTTCCCTTTATCTAATTTATGCATGTGTGTTTATGAAAGGTCGTTGTGAACAATTTCTCCATGACGTTAAAGCGAATTGATATCGAAAAAAAAAATGATTGAGAAATAGAATTCGAAAGGGGACGAATTTTCGGGAAAAAATGTAAACAAACCTCTCCAGAATGTCAACAAAGAAATTTTCGTGCATTCTGATTGGCTGAATTTTGTGTTTACAAACACCAGCCAAATGTAAATAAAATCAATTCGCTTTACGTCATGCACATGATCACACAAATTCTCTTTCTGTGGTGACATAAGTCGTCCAATCAGTGACCGGTTTCAGTTCCTTGCGATCGTAATCAATCGCAGGTAGCAGGTTGCAAAGCAAGTCGCAACGCAGAAAATCAGCAGTGGACTCCTAGCTGCTGTAGTCGTGCACATGGTCACAAAAATTCTCTTTCTGTGGTGACATAAGTCGTCCAATCAGCTGCTCAATCCTACTCTCCATAATAATTTGGCGGGTTTTGTCCACTCTGGTCAACCATAAACGTTACTGTACATCATCATGTGGTGAACCGACTAACAGACAGTCATGTTTTCATACACCGCATTTTTGTGTTTTTACAAGTGTGAAAGAAAACAATGAATTTCGCGTGATCCATTTCTACTAATATTAAAAGGAAATTGTATATCAGTATATCACACGATCTCGACTTCAAGTGTTGCTCGAGTCCAGATCTTCGGTGCACCTTTGATCTATCGCTGAGAGACATGAACGTTTCGAACCTCTGTTGGACGTATTCCACAGCATGTGACTGACCTCCCTTGATGTATGTGATTTGAGCACGCGAGAAACAGGTATTTTCCATTTGAAACAGACTCCTTCTGGCATCCTCCCATAGCAGGGCTTTGGTCTCGCTCCTCCTCATACACTCGCACACAAAGCACTGCTGGGCCTCCCAGCCCATACTCCACGCAGCGCTGAAATGTTTTGATACTTGGACGAAATTTTACCACTGCTATTGACGCTAGATCGCCATCTTGAAAACCTTGACGTTGGGGCCGCCATCTTTTTGGTCTTTCAATCAAGTGACGCGAACTTCTTTTTCAAAGCGTTATTATTTGCAGAAAACAATATTTATCTTGTCGAAAATGAAACAGAATAACTTTATTATTACATGTACATGTACTTTATATTTGCTCTACCGATGTTTTCGCGTAGGAATGACGTCATTTAAGATGGCTGCCTCCTTGTTGCACGTGGTTATGTTTACACTCACAACATCATGTGATCAAATTCGACGAAGCTGATTGGTCCATCTATTTGGTTGCTTCTTCTAAAATAGAAACTATTTCGACTGGAACGACCAAACCGAAGCACAGCCATACGACGTGTAATTCGCCGCAAAATAGTGCAACACAAAATAATGAACAAATGTTAAAAGATCATGGTGGGTTTACTGTTTTTGTTCATTTCTTAACTTGACAACACGATTATGATTTTATTAAGGTGTGAAACTAGCTATAGATAAGTTTTTTAGTCTTTCTGCTCATTCCGAGCTGAGTGATGAGGGCGTATGAAGCCATAGACTGGTTCCCGGTCCCAATATCGCTAACGGATAAGGGACCGATATTGCCTGATGTAACGACGTAGTTGATTGGCTAGCTCTTTTTGAATTTGAATTTGTAACGTCGCAGTTGATTGGTTAGCTATTTAGCGATGTGAGGTAAGTAAGCTGTTTCTCAGTACTGAGGGGAATTCTTTGTGACGTCATATTGTGGCAGCTTTCTGCCACAAAATTGCCGCCCAATACCGGTCCCTTTCTCCGTCAGAGCTATTTTGGGACCGGGAACCAGTCTAATGAAGCCAGTGGAGCAAACCGAAAACACGGAACGCCGTACCACTGGGCTAGCGAGTTTGCCCTTGATGATGCAACATGCAATGAGAGGAAAGTGGAGTTTCACAAGGCTATCTCACCGTGGCTCAAAGGACTTAGTTTGTGAACATGACGCTGGTCATGTTTTACAATGAGATTCCATTGATCCACATGATACAAGCCGAGCTGCTTCAACACCAGAATAAAATGCTCGTATTCAGAGGTCCAAAGGACCCGATACTTCAAAAGACGGGCGAACTGATTAGATATCTAAAAGAATTCGAGAACAAAACCTGTGACCTCCACCTTTGGCAATTCATGGAGTATAGTAACCTTTCGTTTTTGACTTATCTAGCAATGCATGTAATGGAACTCAGAATGGTTCTTTTTCGTGAACACCGCACGTGTTCGTATTCTTGAATTGGTTGGCTAGGCCTCTTCCGATTTGAAATACCTTCGGACATTCCCTGTACCGTGACCATTCAGGGTTGTTTGCCCTTTTAGCAACGGAAACCCTTTATGCTCAGAGTGCTGCCAACCCATCTTAACCAATAAAAGCGCCGGGTCATTTCCTCAACGTTTTCGTGTTTCAGCCTCATTAGTTGCCAACACAAATGGTCCTCGCACTGACCACGCGTCAATCCACATAATTGCTGATATATCACTGAGCTACTCGAAGGCTATTATTTCCTGATTTACATCACCAGCCGCCTCCGAAATGGCCTCTGGTTACAGAGGACTCTGCCAAATAATGCCGCCCTCACAAGTTTGCAATCCACTTACATCTTTCGCAATCAACGATTTTGAACTGTCTGATTGGGCGAGACACTTCGTCTTCGACCATTTTGTGCCAATAGTGGCAGGTCGAGTGTTTACATTGATCTATATCATTGGTCGAATAAATGCCAAATTTCTCTTGGCTCTACTTTTCTGCATGATTGTGATGACTGATCACATACATATTGATTCGCAAAATACAGTGAAGGTCATTTTTTTCTTAACAATCTTCTAACTGAATGTGGAGAAAATTGATTTTTTCCACGCTCATTTTATTTTATCTCTGTATCCAGTTAATTACTTCCGGTAGGAAGAAGCGTACTCGATGGGTTATTTTGGCAGCGAAGTTTTCGTGGAACAATATAAAAGCAAATTCTCCTGATTGATGCTCATTCAAGCATAAATGGGTCCGCTAGACATTGGATTGGGCCTTGGTGGCACCTATTGGTCAACTGGCTGAAGCTGCTATTGCAAAGCTGCGCTTATTAAGAGTAACGTCTAATCATGTACATGTACTCTTACTAGGTCAGATGATCGTCCGTCCAGGGACACCTGCAAGGCCCCCAGCTAGTATGCCATCAAAAGAACCCGCTGATCCTGACAATGCCTGAAGCTAACTAATCACAACGCAAATCAGCCTAGCTTGCAGAACAACGATCCAAGCCTGGCGAAGGGCTCGTTAAATGTAAATGAACAGTGGTCAAAGGTTTTTCACAAGGGGAGATAAAAGGGACCATTACAGCCATGGGTGGACGCCTGCGTGCTGTAGCCGCCCTTCAGAACTAATGACGATCATTTGACACGGCGACCTGTCTCAGGTTGATTGAGAGCACAGGCCCCCATTCATTCACTCGTCGCGCCTCTGATCTGGTAGTCTGGTCATGAACTACTCTGCTAACAGTAGTAATTGGCAAGTCTTCAGGACACACATTATGCGCGTTTGCAATTACTCGTCTTCTTCTCTGCGAGAATAATGGACCTCGTCGCTGGAACAAGAGTCCAGATGAACATTCTTATTACACTAATTAAGTAGTACGTTGTGTGCCAAGGAAATTACCATGATTTTGAAAGTCGTTTTTCACAGTTGCACAGGAATTAATAAAAACAAGTGTTCACAGTTTTTCGAAGAGCCATGTCTTTTTCAGTGGCTTCGCTCCAGGGATCCAGGCATCCAGTGATTTTACAAAATTGTGTCCGTTTAGAAGAAAATGAAAAAGCCATTATCCCTGCAGCAAATCAACAAAATGGCTCTTACATTTCACCAGGGAAGCTAGATCTACCTGTTGTAATTGTCTCCGTCACACTACGAAACCGTTCTCACACGAAACCACGATTTCTGCTGCAGTAAGAAATGCATCCGAGAGCACCCAACCTTCGACGTGATGAGCAAAAACATTTCCGAGTCACCCTGCACATTTATAATCTTGCATAAACATTGCTAAAGACTGTAGGTAGGCACTGAGGCACGAAATACCTGTCACAACGAAAAACGATTTGGGCTAGTGGTTGGCGATTGATGCCTTATGCGAGGGTCCGTGGGTTCGATTCTGGTAGGAAGCAATGTCTTTCACCTTAGAAACTCGATTTCTATTTCATATTCTGACGAAAAACGAAGTACGAAATACGAAATTTGAGTTCACTTCCATGACGTAATGTATTTCAGGAAATGGTTGGTACCACAATCGCCTTGCTGCAAGATCGTCTGTTAGCGTGTGACGTTAGAACAATAGAGTTACAGTGTATTGAAATTTATACATGTACATGTATCTTTCGTTCCATTTAAAAATCCAAGATGCACAATTAACTCTTTCGGTCTTACATGACATGCTGAAAGACGCACTGGCAGGAGGGACATTTGTGCCAACCATCTCCAGAAATACATACGTCCTGGAAATGAAGTTGAATTTTGTATTTCGTACTTCGTGTTTCGTCAGATTTGCGAAACCTCACTATTGCCCGAATGTTGCTAAAACCGACGATTGCTTAGTTCCTTTGGCCGTAACAAAAAGCTGAATGTTCTTTGCACTCGCCTCAAGATTCTTTTTTTAACTTGCCTAAACTGCCTTAATATCTGGTATCAGCACTTAAATACTCCTATTTGACACCATGTTAAAATACACTCCATTGCTGAAGGATAAAAGACGCACTGTCCTACAATCGTTATTATTTGTCTCCCAACTATTAGAATTTCGAAGTGAATTTCATCATGCAATTATGCTTTCTTTGATGAACCTAATGTATCGTGATTTCGCATTAACGGATGGCAGGGATATACCGTCTACGGATAAAGTGGCTCGAGCGAACAACATATATCTTGTGGTTTTGATCATGCACGGTTTGCTGTCAAGCCGGAGTAAAAAAATGAGAAAATGAGAAAAAATATAATCTGTACCAGGATCAGCTTAATACGAAACATGAGGGAAAGGTAATTGCGACGAAATACATGTGTAAGGAAAACAGGTACAATGTATTTATAATCTTTGTAAAATAATCTGGTCGTGAACAGGCTAACAAACGAATGGCGCTCTTTAGAAGTTAAACCAACTTTTTCTTCAAGGATGTACTTTGGACTTCGGTTTCAAAGAGTAAACCGTCTCGAACATTTGTTTGTTCCTCGATGCCCATTGTTCTTGGTTTACAAACACAGTTCTTTTGTTCTCATTTACAGGTCAGTTCATTGTGAAGAAGGAACGCCTATCCCATGGCCAACGATCAAAGACATAATTATTCCAACCGATTGGCTGACGTTTGTACATGTACAAGCGCTATACTGTAGGTCAATGTACATGGTGTTCATCTGCATATTCATTACGAATGGGCTGAACCTGAATATTGTTTGCTGACCTCTTAGAATGAAAATACGGTATGTTCCATATGTTTGTTGGGTGATTCCAAAGTTGGTGTTAACACGGTGTTTACAGTGCATTAAAGCATTGAAAACACGGTGTTAACACCAACTTTGAAGTCACCAATTAACGATTTTCCCAATGCTGTTCAAGACTAGACCGAGTGCCATCAAATTCTGTTGCAGAGTGACCATATGAACTCCAAATCAAAGCATCGTGATAAGACCTGTTCGACATCTCATTGCACGGGACCACATCCTGTACATGCAGAACGATCCCCTGCCTGAAGTATAGTTCTTTGTCAGCACAAACTTCATTCTCAACATCGTAATGGTTAGTGATGAAACCCGGAACGAAACGAAACGAAACGAAATGAAATCATCGAAATGGACATGATTTGCATCAATTTATTTTCGTTTTATTGTTTTATTGTTCGTAATACCGATATTTAAGTGGTTAACGTAGCATCTGCTCCGACATTGACGCTTGCTTTATGCACCAACCGAATAAGTGAAGAAAAAGCAGACGAACAAAAACTGGCGGTAACTTGAGGAGCCCCGAAGGGAATTTCGTACATGATGATTCTGATTGATTTTAAAATAATAATTCAATTTGATTTTGTGTGGAATGTCGGAAAAAAACAACAATCCCAAGGCGGAAGCATACGTCTGCAACTAGGCCTACGTTAATTCTCAAATTCCTTGGGAGTCCAATTTCGATGATTTCATTTCGTTTCGTTTCATTCCTAACTAACCACATTGTAATACCTGTAGGCCTCTATCGATTTCGCCCGATGTTCTGTCATGTTCACTGATTGGTTATGCGATCCCTTCCCAATTTTTGCGATATTGGTGATCGCTCTGTTCTTAAATTTTCCGACTGCTTTAAGCTGTAGTTTCCATTCGATACAAGATTTTAAACCAAAGAACCAAGATTACGACTTCATTAATTTTTTGGAGGAATTGAATAGACTTTTGGAGATTACATGTATAATATAGGAACTGAATAGACTATTGGTAGATTATAATACAATGCAGATTACTTCTCGAATTCAGTTCAATCAACTCGCCGTGGAAATATCAAAATTTACATTGTATTTCCACGAAGGCATTGAATTTCTGTCAATAATACCTGTTTTCATTTGAAATTCGTACTAGTAAAACTCCCACAAAATATCATCCCAAACAGGTGTGACAGGAATCAGCGTCCTAGGAATGCAGATCCGCCAAACAATAGCCCGCTATTGTAAGGTAATATTCGTCGAATGGTCATGGTCTCTCCAGCCATATGTTCTAATCCTTCGCTGGACAATAAGACCGGACTTTTATTCCAAGGGGACTTGGATTCCTTTCACACCGGCTCAGGAAGTACGCCTGTTCTTTTCGTTATCTTTTTTCTTTCGAATTCCCTCGCCAACGCTTCTTATTCTATCTTTGATAGACGACACCAAATACACTCAAGGCTAACTATCAATTACATAGGAAGGAGTATAGGTTATTAACAGTACATTAGACCAATATCAAATCGCTGATGAAAAAATCACGTAAAGTAGCGCCAGCGGACTCTTTTTTATGTTGTTCGTTTTTATACGCCAGCAGATTGATGTGATTTGCAACTTATTCAGAAACCTATTCGTATTGCCCTACATGTGTGTGGAGGTTCAGAATGAATGTTGCAGATCTGAGCTCGTCAACATCAGTTAAATCGGAATTAGTAGGCCTATAGAACATTTGAGTGAAACCAAAAATAGACAAGCCTGGTGGCGACAGGAGTTCGCTATGTCGAATAAGCATGGTTGGGGAGAAGGGAGGAATATGTGGAGGAAGTGGTGACTGTAAACTCACTGCACACGAATGTCATGGGAAAAAGCTTGGCTGAACATGTGGCTGCCCACCCCTACGAAAAATCGACGCGATCATGCAATACCCAGCGCTCATAGCGGACAAATCGTGGAACTATACTTTGTACACAAGCTCGGCGAGAAATCGCCGAAATTTGTACCTTTGCTGACGTTTGCTCGTACTGCCCAACTAGTCAGGTCGAAAGCTATTGGTACACTATCACCAGACGCAATATGACGTTAAAATACCGCAAGATATAAGACCGTAAACGTCAAGGAAAGCTGACGTCTAAATAGCTTCAAAACTGGTGTGAAAATAGGGGTCCATATGGCCGCTGCTAGTGCTCCAAGCGGCTCCATAGCGAACCAATTTTTTGCTGAAATGTTATCTCTGCAGTTTCATGAAAAGCTAAGCCTTTTTAGATATCTGATTATTGTATTTTTTACCTTCGCGAACATCGAAAGCATGCAGGATCTTTTAAGATAAATGTTTTTGTTCGGTGTACTGTTTCAGAGGCATTTTATTTTTGTCATAACGACCGAGTGTAGCGGATTAAGGAGCTGTTTTGCTTGTTAAGTCTTCAAGGTCTGAGGCAATTCACTGAAAATCTGATCAATACAGCTTTTGTAACCGTAGTCCGGCAAAACTTCTCGGCATTTCAAGGTAATCTTCGGTATGAAAAAACACATTCTTAGTGCAGGTTGCCTTACAACGGAGCAGCCCCCCCCCCCCCGCGTGTTATCCACAACGCTGACAGGAAAACGGCATTGGCAACCCGAAAGATAGGCCTATCGCAGTTCCAGGGGCCGTATGCATAAAACATCTTAAGGTGAAGGGATACCTAACAGATGGCACAGGCCTAGCAGCGGTCTCAGAACTAAATCTTTTGTGCGGCAGCCCATAACAATAGCTTAATGATCAACTCACAGGTGGAATTCCCCGCTTTTCCTGCGATTTTCGGTTTTGTTTTTAATTTTAATTGCTTGATGATTTTTATGAAGTATCCGTTTTAATTGATAGTAAACTTTGCCCTCCAGGTTGAGAGATTTTGGCGATATCCGAGTGAAATCTTCACGTATTCCAGAAAATGTAAATCAGGGCATTTTTAGATCTTAATTAGTTTATAACGGGTAACTGAAATAATTTTTTTGAGAAAACTCTCTATAGGCACCTGAAGACTGCTTGTCTTTGTGTAATGGTATAATCCGGAACAGCACAGTCGGTAGCCAAGATTCAGAATTTCGCCCCGAAGGTGAAATTTTAGGGCCTAATTAAAAGTTATTATTTTAATAACAATCCAAATTCAAAATTTTATATGAGAATGGACGGAACAGGGCTTATACTTAAGCAATTAACTTCTTGTAATAGATTACTTTAGGCTATAGAAAAGATATAGATTTTTCAAGTTTCTGCGTGCATTATTTTGTGATTAGGTATCCCTTCACCTTAAGTGTAAAATTTCCCTTAAACTATTGTTCCTTTGCTGTACATGTATCTCATTGGCTAAGGGGTCTTGGTCTAGAGTGCATTTGAATGGTGCCACTTAATCCGTAAATGTATTGCTCGGGGGCATCCATTATCAGAAGGCATAAGACCAGCATTTATCCAAGATTATCGATATGCATGCACCTTTCGTTTTTTATCAAATTATGCAGGTTGTTTTGGTTATGCATTATAGACAGAAAAGAATATGTAAGACCTAATCGTTTCACGGTCAAGTCATAAAGAAGTTGCCAGATTCTGGATGCTAATACTGTCTCTCGACAAGCAATCTGTGAGTCAAATGATAGCATCCTTATAAATCTCCTCAAGTCTGGTGGACCAGAGGGGATTTTTGAGCGACAGGATTAACTGTTGCTCAGTGTCCGCCTGAAGAGATAGCAATATTCAATTTTCTATTGGCAAATCTATGATAATTAAGAAAGAACTGACTCGGATTCCACTTTCACCAGTGAGTTTTTATGGCGTTTTGAACAAGCGCAGAAAATGGCATCACAAAGTATTACAATGCTTCTTTACGTAGAGAGTATTCAGCAAGAACGAAATAGCCCCTACTTGGCTTATTGACAGGTGCCAAAATCAATCAGTAGGCCAGTATTATTCATATTAGGGAGGTTTCGCAAGCGCCCGGTTAGGCCCGACGACGACGCTTATCTATTGTGTGGTTACACCCAAACAATAGATAACCGTCGTCGTATATCGCACGCCGAAGTGGACATAATTCTGAATTAATGTCCACATTAATTCAATCGACCAATAGGATTTGATTTTTATATGTGGACATATATTCGATTTAATGTCCACATAAAATCGATTTAATACCACCATTAATTCGATTTAATGTCCACATTAATTCAAGCAGCTACTTCCGCCGATAAATGCACAATCGACCAATCAGAAGAGACTTTTTAATGCGGACATTAATTCCATTTTATGTCTACATTAATTCGAGCCCATGCACATCCGCCACTAAAAACTCTTCTCTGATTGGTAGCTGGTGCATTTATCGGCGGAAGTAGCAGATTGATTTAATGTGGACATTAAATCGATTTAATGTGGACATTAAATCGAATTAATGTGGACATTAAATCGAATTAATGGTGGTATTAAATCGATTTAATGTGGACATTAAATCGATTTAATGTGGACATTAAATCGATTTAATGTGGACATATAAAAATCAAATCCTATTGGTCGATTTAATGTGGACATTAATTCGTTGAATTAATGTGGATATTAATTCCGAATTTTGTCCACTCCGGCGTGCGATAGTCGTATGGCCTAACCGGGCGCTTGCGAAACCTCCCTAATGAGAAATAGGGTCTACTACATGTAGCAAGTACCCGTGGCTATCGGCGATAGTGAGTTTGGCAGAGGTTGGAATGCACGGCATGGCTGGAATTGGTGCCCCAACGCAGCCGTGCAGTAGGGAGAATTTAGAAAGCAATCGAACAACACTGCTAAAAAGTAAAATTCCGACCATAACAAAGTTTTCTTCGCAAATTAAACCACCCGTTGCACCAGGTTATGGTATCCTCTATTACCATGCCGAATTTTGGGGCAAATAAGCTTCTACAGTGTCAGTGTTACTTTATTGAGCCGACTGCCAGCATTATTATTAGATTACTTGATTGTCTTTGGCCTGAAAACTCCTTCCACTTAAAAAGACCGTCTTTTCAACATGTTACTGGCCTTTTGATCAAATTTGGCAGACGTCAACATGACTTCTTCAACAAGAATTGACAGTGTATTCACAGCATGAAGGAATCGGTATCAAAAGATTTACTCATGGGCTTTCCAAAGATACACTTGATCCGTTGAGCCGTCAACTGAATGTAAACGTTCGCTAGAGATTGCTTTTTGCATGTACAGTCTTGTTAAAAAGTAAAAAGACAGCGATGTTTCCTATTCTGCTGAGATGCCAATGCTCATTCATAGGTAAGATTGCCATATTATACACAAAAACATGTTGGCTAAATGATGACATACCAAATTTAGGATTTGTGGCAATTTCAAAATAGCAAGGAAAACATAATTTTTAGAATCCAAAATTTTCATTTCAAAATTAGCTTGATATTATTATTCCCTGATGATTTCTAAGAAATTCTGTAAAAAAAGTTCCAAAAAATCTCTTTTCGTTTTCAAGAAACATCAAAATATCATCCGAAAAAAACATGCTATATTTTGGGGGAATTTTAAGACTTTCTTCAAATTCTCCGTCTATTGTAGTGATCGATGGAATAATCAGCATGAACTATTATGTTACCATGATGGGTGACGAGGGGAAAATATGGGAACTATCGAATTTTGCAAAATATCGAACTCATAAAAACCGATGATATTCTGATATATCTGGAAAATGATAAATGATTTTTAAAACGTATCTTCACAGAAATTCATAGGATCGACTGGGGAGTGATGTCACGTTGATTTCAAATTCAAAATTCCGAATTCTGAAATTTTTACTTGGTACTTTGCAATCGTGATATTTTAGTGATATTTTGCCAGAAACTCTCAATTTCGTATGTGACCTTTTTAACAACATCATAGGGCATAACATAACGCATGTTAGTTTGAAACCATCGATATTAGCTGAGAAATCTGCTGTCTGTTTACTTTTCAACAAGACTGTCAGCAGCTCTGAAAATACGGCCAAGCTATACTGACAGTTCGTCATTTGATGGTTAAAGGAAGATTGTGTTTCTCCATTAAGGCCTCAGGTGAAGCCGTTGTTTTTACAAGCCACCTCCAGCAGTCACAATAACGAAGTTACCCCAATGTTTGAAGAACAAATTCATGAAACACTGCCAGCAGCGATTTCAAAAATTCAAAATTTCAACGAAACGTAATGTAATTAGAGTAGAATTCAACACAAGAAGCTTCAGGATCAGTGAATACTTCGCCTAACGTAGTTTGTTGATCTCATTCAAGTTTTACATTTGTAAAGAAACCTCAGAAGTCAATAGTAGAAGGCTGGAGATGTTTGCATTGTCATCGATATTTCTCGCTTTCAGCTCATTTAATCAATTCCAGATCTACAGCAACTTACCACGGCCACAACTCAGGGTTTGTTGTAACTTGAGATTGTCTACTAGTAGGCGCCGATCATCAAATAAGAATAAATGATCTTGGTGATATTGCGAGTGTCACGTTCTGTCAAGGGTGTCTACGCATATTTTACAACTACTGGACATTCGCCCTCCTAACGTCCACTGTACATGTAGAGTTATCGGGCAAGTGCAGATGGTATAGAGCCACGACAGGGTATTTTACTTCTAGACCTAGGCCTACATGTAGGCATGTACTTCATCTGCAGTACAACCTATCATCGGCCTTATGATATACACTGTGTAGAGATCCGACCGGACATTAGGTGGACGAAGGTCCAGAATTTCGTCCTGTGAACTTTGTCGGCTATTAGACTTGTAATGGTCACTGCGGCCTGAAGCACTTCAGGAGATATAGAAAAATTTACTTTCCACCGTGAAATAAAACACACAATCTCGCCGTGCTTTTCGAAATTCCCGTGTGTTCGTTAGTTCTTCGCACGGCGACAGATGGCGCAGCCATTAAGTGACGTCGTTTTCGCGCCTCCGACAATGTGTGCCAATTCAGAAATGACCGAAGAGTCAATGTTTGCAGCGCAACTGTCGCCGGGCTACCTAACTACAGTGTAGTAGTAGCTGTAGTTCCACCTATCGAAAACCCCGTGTCAAACATGGGTTTCTTGCGCGTACACCTATTTTTTGCCGTGTCTAATAGACACGGCGAGCTCGCCGCCATGCAATTGCAATTTATTGAAAAGCCCGGGGAAGACACGGGTCTAAAAAAACCGGGGATTTCGGATAGGTGGAAGTACTGCTAGTGTGACCTCTCGCCGGGATTTTCGTACACACGGTTTGACACGGGTCTGGAAAAACACGGGTATTTTTATGT
>NMRB01002835.1:51958-77527 GCA_002633025.1 Notospermus geniculatus
TAAGATTTGTCAAGTGTTGTAATATTTTTGCACACAACTGTAACTTGACTGTACTTTACTCTCTCCAACCAGCAGGTTCCATCTTACTCAGATGCAACAGGTGTTTTGTACACCTAATGTTGTTGTTCTAGTGAGCAAATAAATCATGAACCACCATCTCTGATTTAATGGCAGCTTGGCATCTTTGCCTTCCTTTGTCACGGAATCATACTTATTCCATGCGGTGTTCTCGAAGAATTATACGACATCACCTCGGTAACTGGCCTAGTTGATTAGGTTCCTGTCTGCCTTTGTCGATGCCCTGCCAAGGAAATTAAGCGAATACCTCCAATTTATTACTTTGTACATTTTTACAAAAACAGCTCGATTAGGACATATGGCTAATTCGTTTTCGAACAGAATGTTGGTCTAGATTTGACCAATTCCTTCTGCGAGGAGCCCAACTTCACACGTTGCTTGCAGAACAACAGGTTGGGAATCAGAGCAACCAGAGTAGAAGCTGGATCATAACTAATTTTGAATGCTGGTTGTGAAGCTCTGAGGAAATATATCACGTCAGAGAAATACCCGAGGAAGTTGGTTATAAAAAAATTTGGTCGTTTTGAATTGATTATTTATGGGCGGTATTTTCCGCCGAAAAGGGATAATCGCAGAGGGATTCGAAGAGGGACGTTCGAAGAGGGATATTCAAAGAGGGATATTCAAAGAAGGATTCGAAGATGGATGTTCGAAGGGAGATATTCGAAGAGAAAAACTCGGAGAGGGAAGTCTTCCTGAGAATAAACAAAACTGTTTGTTCTTAGATGAATGACCTCGATGCTGCCTTACATGTAGATCCCTCTGCGAATATCCGTTTTCAAATATGCCTCTTCGAATCGCTCTGCGAATATCCCTCTTCGAGCATCCCTCTTCAAATCCCTCTGCGAATATCCCTCTTTGAAGATCCCTCTGTGAAGATCCCTCTTCGAATAACCCCTCTGCCATATTATCCCTTTTTGGCGGAAAATACCGCCCATAATTATTGCTTGTTCAGAGAAGTTATCACCTGCATGATGAGAGTTGAAACGTGCCCAACCAATTGATCTGTCTTAACTTCATGAAGATGACTCCACAACAACGCAGTAAAAAGCAACCGGGTAAAAATATTGCCCGTAGCCAGCAGAAAAGATCACTTTTAATTTCATGCTTCCGAAAATTCCCGTAAGACGTGACAAACTACATGTAGTCGGAAGCAAACCATCTTGTTGAAGATTTACATCAAGAGTGCGACCGCGGATCAACCACAACTATGCAGTTAACTAGGGGTTAGTATATGCAACGACACTCCCAATAGTCTCACATATTGCTCTAAATTAAGATTTACTCCATGTTACTGGATTTCAACTGAACATATCAATACTTATTAGGCCCGTCTCTCTTAAAGCAACCTGTGGGAGCGATATTTGTGTTCCTTTCCAGCTGAGGCCGAGAGACAATACTTACAGCCTTTCATTAAACTGTCGGTCTGATTCATGTAAGAATGTTTCCGATGACTGAGGAAAAACAAGATTAGAGCCAGCGTGTTTAAAGGGCCACGATATTTCCACTTTTTGTCGACAGCCGGCGACACCGGCGGTGATTTCATCATTTTTTAAAAAAAAATGGGTGTTCTAAGGAAATGGGTGTTGTAAGGAAAATATCAAATGGCACTCTGTTATCCGACGACGAAGCATCGCTACACAAACCCCTCATTATCCATAGTCGGTTTCCTATTCGTGTATTCCATCAAATTATCGTTAGCCTGGTATTTTTTTGAATAGCCTTTTGAAGTTCAAGTCCTCTTTGCAGTATCTTTAAAAAGAATCTTATGTACAGTACAGGGCACAATTGACATCCCATGTGCTTCGCGCACCCTGCGCGCGACGTACGAAGCTCTATCGCGCACCATTCTCGCGACGTGCGCGAAGACTTCGCGAACTCGGCGAGAACGGTGCAAAGAATGTTGATGATGGTTCCACTCGCTACTTAATCTTTGTTCCGCGAAATGATTCCTTAAGATCTGATTACAGAACTTACAGATGCGCTGCACTGTTAGAAATAACAGAAGATTTTACAGAAAATCTGTGCAGCAGAGTCCCCAGCACTGGATCTGTAAAATTACAGAGTGATCTGTAAAACTACAGACTTAAATAAATGTTAACAGAGGCTTGACTGGAGGCTCACCAAATTATATTTTCATACTGATCTCAGAAGGCATCATAATTGGATGTCCAATGGAGTCCAACCAATACAGGAAAACATGAATCATACCATAAAAAAATTATGTAAATTTACAGAACGTGCTGGGGACTCTGCTGCAGGCACTTTCTGTAAAATTACTGCAAAATTACTACTGTAAAATTAATAATTTCTAACAGTGTGCTGTGACTGCTGCCTCGAGGGGACACACTAAGTATTAGAGTGAAATGTGAAAAAAGGACTCGACTGACAAATTCGTAGGTGAAAGAATCTCAGTACCTTTGCCTTTATCTTTTGCAATGGCAGAGAAGTGAAATTCAGGCTCTGGGACCAGATAAAACATCAGTTTCTTAAGATTTGTCAAGTGTTGTAATATTTTTGCACACAACTGTAACTTGACTGTACTTTACTCTCTCCAACCAGCAGGTTCCATCTTACTCAGATGCAACAGGTGTTTTGTACACCTAATGTTGTTGTTCTAGTGAGCAAATAAATCATGAACCACCATCTCTGATTTAATGGCAGCTTGGCATCTTTGCCTATTCCTTTGTCACGGAATCATACTTATTCCATGCGGTGTTCTCGAAGAATTATACGACATCACCTCGGTAACTGGCCTAGTTGATTAGGTTCCTGTCTGCCTTTGTCGATGCCCTGCCAAGGATATTAAGCGAATACCTCCAATTTATTACTTTGTACATTTTTACAAAAACAGCTCGATTAGGACATATGGCTAATTCGTTTTCGAACAGAATGTTGGTCTAGATTTGACCAATTTCTTCTGCGAGGAGCCCAACTTCAGACGTTGCTTGCAGAACAACAGGTTGGGAATCAGAGCAACCAGAGTAGAAGCTGAATCATAACTAATTTTGAATGCTGGTTGTGATGCTCTGAGGAAATATATCACGTCAGAGAAATACCCGAGGAAGTTGGTTATAAAAAAATTTGGTCGTTTTGAATTGATTATTCATGGGCGGTATTTTCCACCGAAAAGGGATAATCGCAGAGGGATTCGAAGAGGGATGTTCGAAGAGGGATATTCAAAGAAGGATTCGAAGAGGGATGTTCGAAGGGAAATATTCGAAGAGAAATATTCGGAAAGGGAAGTCTTCCTGAGAATAAACAAAATTGTTTGTTCTTAGATGAATGACCTCGACTATGTCTTAGATCCCTCTGCGAATATCCCTTTTCAAATATGCCTCTTCGAATCGCTCTGCGAATATCCCTCTTCGAGCGTCCCTCTTCAAAACCCTCTGCGAATATCCCTCTTTGAAGATCCCTCTGTGAAGATCCCTCTTCGAATAACCCCTCTGCCATATTATCCCCTTTTGGCGGAAAATACCGCCCATAATTATTGCTTGTTCAGAGAAGTTATCACCTGCATGCCCAACCAATTGATCTGTCTTAACTTCATGAAGATGACTCCACAACAACGTAGCAAAAAGCAACCGGGAGAAAATATTGCCCCGGCCCGTGGCCAGCAGAAAACATCACTATTAATTTCATGCTTCCGAAAAGTCCCATAAGACGTGACAAACTAGTCGGAGGCAAACCATCTTGTTAAAAATTTACATCAAGAGTGGGATCGCGGATCAACCACAACTATGCAGTTAACTAGGGGTTAGTATATGCAACGACACTCCCAATAGTCTCACATATTGCTCTAAATTAAGATTTACTCCATGTTACTGGATTTCAACCGACATATCAATACTTATTAGGCCCGTCTCTCTTAAAGCAACCTGTGGGAGCGATATTTGTGTTCCTTTCCAGCTGAGGCCGAGAGACATTACTTACAGCCTTTCATTAAACTGTCGCTCTGATTCATGTAAGAATGTTTCCGATGACTGAGGAAAAACAAGATTAGGTCCAGCTTGTTTAAAGGGCCACGATATTTCCACTTTTTGTCGACAGCCGGCGACACCGGCGGTGATTTCATCATTTTTAAAAAACAAATGGGTGTTCTAAGGAAAATATCAAATGGCACTCTGTTATCCGACGGCGAAGCATCGCTACACAAACCCCTCATTATCCATAGTCGGTTTCCTATTCGTGTATTCCATCAAATTATCGTTAGCCTGGTATTTTTTTGAATAGCCTTTTGAAGTTCAAGTCCTCTTTGCAGTATCTTTAAAAAGAACCTTATGTACATGTCATTTCGAGTAGTCTCTCCGAATCTGCATTATCTAATTAGAGTGTCGTGTTTTTTACATCATACCTGACCGTATTATTGTCATATACGAGTATGACATCTGCTGATGATGGATATTTCTTGGACGAAAAAAAGGTTGATCAGGGCGAAATCGTTATCAAGACTAAGCGCCGCACTTATAAAAATGTTATCCGGCGTGAAATGCCTTTTAAAAAGTGACCAAGACGAAGACGATCGAGTCACAAGAGTCGTAATGACACCTTGGTACGTTGGTTTAACAAACAGACTTCCATTTGGCATTGTTGCAGGCAAGTGAAGATGCAGTATTCGTGTTTCATTTGGGCTGAAGGGTACCGGTAGTTCATTAGCACCTGCACACCATTTCATGTATGCACCACTTACCTCGCACCTCCATCGTCAGGACAGGTGGCGCTCGTACCTCGCACTGACCTGTCACTCCGCGCTCAAGGCGTCATGCATCCTCTTGCAACAGGTCCTCTAAAACGCGCTCCCCTACTCGCACGTCCGAGGCCCTGTTGAAATTGGCGCCATTTCGCTGTGGAACTAGCGACATAAAATCTGTCGCTGAATACAACCAATCACAGCGAAGCTTCTATCCCGCCATGGTCACTCCCAAATTTGGTGGTTTCAAACATTCCTCGATTAGCTGACAAACTCGCGGGATTTTTTAATATTCCCGAATTAACTTCGCGTCAAAATGATTCTCTCGGATTATCTGGATAACAAGTAAGTATGGACAGGTTCAAAACACGAAGGTATGATCCAGTTCATGTGTTTGGGGCAGCTATCATTCCGACAGCATGCATAAATTATGGAATGAGATACATTGCTATGAGACTGGTACCCGGTAACTCATAACACCAGATATATGTGCATACGTTACAGCACTAGGCGCGATATCTGCCCATTACATCAAGTGGCGATCCCCCACTGCATTGCATGGTTTATTCGTGAATTACCAGTTGGCGAGTACACATGAGGGAACAGCCTTCTTCCCCACCGAAACGGGGTGGGTTTCCCCAGGGCATTGTAACGCGCTATGCAGAGTGGAAATGCCCTGGGGTCCCAGGATGGGCGTCATGGGAAGCTTGGGGACTTGTTGCATTTTCAAGATGGCCATATCTATGACAATTTCTCAATCAGAAATCGCTATTTTCCTAGGATCTACGGGTGGTATTTTAGAATGTTCCTTAACGTTAAGGTCGACCTTAGTCTATTGTAAAACCATCGCGAACAATAGATTTAAGGTGGACCTTAATGTTAAGGAACTTTCTAAAATATGTCCCTACGTGTTCGTGGCGCAGTAGATCACCTTGAGTTGTGATTTGGCTCGCGTATTTGGAAACTAACAAATTTTGGTGTGATGCGCCGCGCGCGGACACAGGTTGGTGCGTGCATACCGAGCGCCGACCTGTGAGACACAACGCTGGCACCTCTGTAATTTACTTACTACAGGTAAATTACGAAATTAACATCATATAAGTGACAGCTACAGCAGGGAAGGCTCAATGGTCGTCCAAATCTCGAAAACACTGAGGAAATAACATCGCTGCTGAGGTTCATGCTGCCTCTTTGGGTGTTGGTTAATTCCGTATATTACATGTATCTATGACAATTTCAGAGATTGCATCATCGCCCGGCGTCTCGCAAACCAAGGCCAAGTTTGCTTGCTTTAATCTGTAATACTACAAGTGCAGAGGCGAGCTCTTTACACTGCTGTCTAGACCGAACACTGTCCTGATTGAAAATACATGTACTAGGACAGACGCAAGCAAATGCATAAAACCATCATGGCGCCCGCTGGTCTATATTTAGCTCGGGGAAGCCCCGTAGGCAAAATTATAGCAATTGTAGCACCGTTCACTGCCCGTTTCAGGCATTTAGCTTGCATGGGTTTTAGGCAGCAGTAAGCTGTTTGCCTTCTTTCATTCACCTGATCTGAAGCCAACTTTGATTTCAAGCAAAAATCTGTGTTTTCCTGAAATTTACTCATGATTACGAGATCATCATGATCATGACCATGCCCAAGTTGTGGGAGCCGCCATCTTGTCAAAATGTAAACATGACCCAATTTTGCTATTGGAGCTTGTAGAATGACGTCACTCTCGTCGGAATTCCGCCGTAAGATCATTTGATTTCTCCGGTCTTCGAATGCAAGCTGCCCAGAAGACCGGGTACCAGTCTGACTGCTGTCCAAATACGGAGTGCGTTGTTGATGAGCAAGGAATCTAGAGATAAGAACGTGAAACGGGGGAAAGCATTCAAGATGCAGAAGAGTTTATAACCATTTTCGCGATATCGACAGATGTTTTCATCACCTACTAACTCTTTCACACACAAAAATGCATGCTACTCAGACAAGGAGACATGAAAATCCAATACTGATGAAAAGCCTTCGGTTGGCAGATTAAAACCTCAGCCATACCAATAATTATCTCCATTCCCAAGAAAATTAATTTCGCAGTGTACATTGTACATCACTAATAGAAATTTCAAAAAGAATTATTTCCAGACCGTTCCCTCATCAGCGGGGAATTAACACGTAATCACGGCTTAAACTATGTGATGTGGTACATAAATTGATTTGGCAAACGCTTTTTTCGGGATATTGGTTTCGTAAGTTGAATTAATCGAAATCAATTATGACGTGAAGTATTGGATCGCTTTCCGTCAAGGCTATAGCTTTCCAATGTGATGTTGAAATTTATTTATACGAAAGTTGTGCATTGAGACGTAAAAACAAATTTTCTGGGGTGATGTATAGGAATTCACATGATATCAATAATCTTACGAGACATCATCGAACGCAGTTGCATTTATTTAGTATTCCGAGCAAATTTTAAAATAACGAAACCAGAATTCTAGCAGACTGCAGTTCGTACCGATTGGAGGGTTATCGACAACAGAGAGTTAACTTATTAGGATTCACAGACGTCCTCTTTGCCCTAATGAACTAAACGTAATAGGGATGCCTCGAGGAGAGTCGCCAGCGGACACCAGGATCGAATACCTCTTTTCTGTCATTGACCACTACATAAGTAGTTTTGGTCTAAAATACGACTGCCCAGCAGCAGAAGGTCATTTGCAGATACAAGAACTTCCGTAGGAACCAAGATAGCGGAGGGCCGTCGAAAAAATGAATTATATGTAGTCAGGCAGTTTTTGTTAACATAATCTGCGCCAATGTCTTTAAAGGGCTCCGCAGACTGGCGATTTTTCGAGCGATTTTCTAGGCGACCGGCCTTGCGACCACAGAGGCGACTGAACATATTTTTAGTTTTTTTAGTATTTGTTGACTCGTTTGGGACAAATGCTTCCTTGGAAGATGAGTGATGTCGTGGATGACATCATTGATCGACCTCAAAGGTAATTATCGCAGGCGACGTAGTAGTCGCATCGGCAGTCGCCCCCATTTTAGTCGCCAGTGTGCGGAGCCCTTCAGGAAACAACCGGAGTACAGACACTGACAAAACGACGCGAGCAAACATTACGAGAGGGTTGTTTGCACAGTACTGTCGTTGTGTTCCTGGGAAACCAAAAACCAACACAATCATACGATTACCTCACCTACATGTACATGAACTTATAAAAACCTGTACATGTACATGTAGGCCTACATGTACATGTATACATGTACACCTCCAGATTCGGTTTCTAATGTCTTTATTTGCTTTAGTCCAACACAAATGTTACATCAACAGTGAAAATAGCTTTAGGGTCGGTTACATCGCCTGGAGCTGAGCACAACCCACATGTATTGACGCCTACCGCCCCCCGCCCCCCCCCTTCCCCCGTGACATGATGGAGTCGGAAACCGAACAGAACCAGAGTCATGTCGTTTATCCTTGTAACAGGATTCGCAAATGAGATTTTTTTTCTCTCAGTCTATAGAAAACAACATTGCACATTAAGAGGTCCGTGACTTTTGAGATTACAAAGCTGCATTATCTTCATTGAAGTAATTTTGCGACGTGCAGCTTTGCTTCGTGTTCCTGAATCTCATTTCTGATTCCTACAACAGCATTACAGAATTTTAATTTGGCAAATTATGGTGTATTTAAGATCAAGCATTATGTGGCAGTTAGAACTTTTTGACATTTCGATAAAGACACGAACATTTTATATTTAAGAAATAAATCCCCAAATTTTGTTTTAAGTCGGTAGTCATCGAGGGCCGTGTCCTATTCCACAACCTATCATGGCCGTGAAGTCCAGTTCCTCTACATCAAAATCGCTGTAAGTAGGACATTTTACCTCGGAACTGTTCCTCAGCACTGCATTAGCTAAACAACCTCTTAGCAAATTTGTTGCAGAAATACAACCTTCTCACTATGACCAAAAATAGAAACTATTTTTGCTATGACTCCTGTACTCCACCTGGTTTATCTGAGCCACTACGGGCCCCGTTGCACCTTGCATCCCTCTGATTATAAGTGAGCCATTCCAATCCTCTAAAGTAGCACGGATCAAACTAAATCATGTGTAAAGGCAAGAGGGAACGTTCTTTTCCATTTTTTTATAAAATTTATAAAAAAAGGAAAAGACAGAAAAGGAAAACAATAGATTGTGAACAATAAACATTTCAGCATTCTTATCTCGATCTCTATATTTCTGGTTATACATGTAAGGGTCCAATGGGTTGGTGGAGCTCGAGGGATGTAAATCAGTGTATAATGTGCGCAAAAGCGAGAGTGACGTCAGGAGAATCACTTGCACGGTTTCGGCGCTACTTTTAGTTCTGACCAGCCGGCCGATTGACCGAACGACAATCGTTCGTTAGCGCGACGACGTTCATTTCCAGCAATTTCTGGTTTGCCTGATTAACAACCAATCAAATCTACATATATATTATTGGACTATCATCTATATCTTCGCGACGGGAACAGATTTCATACTATTCAGATTCATACCTCTTCTTGATTTGTATCAAGCCCTAGATCAGGAAGCAACAGACAAATTCTTTATTATTCATTGAAAAATACAACTTACTTTATGGTCTTTTCGTTAATAATGAAGATAAAGATGGAATCACTGGAACTGTAATTGAATTACCGAGGATTATTTTCTTTAGGGATCTTCTTCAACAATTTGTTTTGGTACGTTAAGAATTTTTTTGTTGTTTCTTATTCCACCATCATTGCAGGTTGATGCCCTTGACATCCTTTCTACAAGCCCTTCTGCTTAGGGTAGGAGAGGGGTCATTGGTGGATTTTAAAAATAAATACAGTGGTGTGCATTAATATTCGAACAGAGGGAATTTAGCTTTTCATTAAAGGCAAAATTTACCACTTCTGTATTCCAATATCTATATCAAAAGTATTTGAAGTCAGTCCTAGATATGCACTCCTCTATTCTGATGTGTTTTCGCTCAATTCAGATACTGCATATCACCAAGAATATATTATATTCTTGATATCACGAGAATGGCGGAAATATCGAAATTTGACATATTTCGTGAGATTTGCTGTTATCACCATTTTGTCTGGATATTTTGTGGAACTTTTTCCCCTTGCAACAGCATGTTGAATGGGGGTATTACCTGACAGCGTTTGGAAACCGAAGTTGATATTCATACACCTGAGATTCAAGTTTGATGACTTTGATATTTTCCACTAACAATTTTGAGATTTTCCATGAATCTTTGTATCGCTCGCCAACTGTAAGATGAAGGTGGATCAGATAGACAACCATATCCTAAATCAATTCCAGCTAAAAAAATCACTTTTGATCAAGTCACTTCATAAATATTGCAAAATATCAAAGAAAAGAAAGAACAAAAAAAAGGGGACAGTGATGTACATGTATTACAGAAAAAGAGGCATTCTGAAATCAAATACATTTTCAAATTTTATTCTTTTATCTTCTTCAACAATGTGTTTTGGTACATTAAAGAATACTCATATGGAAGAAAAGCAATTTGCAGTATCAAACTGCCAAGAGAATCTGCAATTCCCTGATGTCGTCGCGTTTGTTTTTGAAATATTTTCGCATGCTTTTAGGTCATTTGGAGACCAACACGTGAGAACCTTGCAGGTGTTGACACCTGACAGACATTTTGACGGAGATGGCGGGTTGACGCCGTGAAAACATACACACCTGTTACCAAGGACATATGTTTGATCCCTGTCGTGCCAGGAGCTTGCCGCGATACGGAGGGCGCATTCCCCTTTCGATGAGGGATCCGTGACTAGTGGAATTCCCAATCGAAACGATGAGGATGTTCACCGATTCTTCAGAATAATCTTTATGAAACACCCTGAGGTGCAAGATTTTAAAAATCTAGGGCCGATTTCACAAAGGGCGTTTAAGACTTACCGCGTGTAACTTCGTCAAATGCATGGTGGAAGTGCGTGCATTTAGCGAAGTTACACGCGTCTAAGTCTTAAACGCGCTTTGTGAAATCGGCCCATAAAGTTATTTAGATTGGGGTTTACATGGAGAACGATAGGTGTCCTGCCGCGAGCAGATCTGTTAGCGAGTCTCCCCTCAGAACCAGGTCGGCACACCTCATGATTATTCAAGCACGTGCTATGCTTCAGACGCTGCGAAGGCCTGGTTGGCAGGTCATTCGCCAGTTTATTCCCTCCCTGGAGACACCTAAACCTCACTGTGACAAGGACCTCCACCACTCAACCATGTTGAGCCTCAGGGAACGTCTCGGCTGTCACAGAGCGAGGAGCGTCAGGAGCGTCCTCCCGGAAAGTCACCAAGTGTAATATTTCATATTAAATTCTTAATAGCATCTCCGCCTTTGTGTTCTTTATGTCAATGTAGAAAATAGACGAAAAAACTGTATGAAAGTGGGAAGTATTCTTATTTCCCATCGATGTGTCAATTGAGTGATCATGATTTGCCTCACGTCGATTGATGTGTTGACACGGCATTAAAGTGACAACGATAACAAGATATTTGAAAACAGATTGCCTTTTTTGCTCCATCATCATTCTCTCTTAATTGTTGTTGATAGAATGACATCCCGTGGGTGGCAAGTAAAATTTATTAAACCAACTTTATTAAAGCATCACGAAATTCCTTACGTTTCAATGATAATTCATGTTGAGCACTGACAAAGAAATAAAAAATCACCATGCAATCTCTTCGCTGCAGACGCGGCATACATGTACATTCCTTCACTTATATGCTGTTCTTTGGCGTTGTGATATCATGATGCTGTAGGCAGTGACACGCTGCCGTCACGCCGGTGTAACACCTGTCAGTGTTCCCCGTTTTTCAGTGTTCCCTTCTTTGTATTGGGATCGTTGTGAGAAAAGGCAGCGAGAGTGACCACGTAGTACAATGAGGGGAACATTCACACACAGAAATGCTGATGTTACACCTGTTTAGCGCAAACTGATTGGGATTAGACAAGAACAAGTCTAGCGACGTTTTGGGCACAAGGTGATTTTAGGGGGGGGGGGTCGTGTCTCGCCGTGGCCTTTAAATCCCCGGGATCACCAATACCCAAACCCAGACTTCGCCTTTAAATCAGAAGGCCTTCCCGTGGAATGTATACAACACCATCAGGAGACTGCCCCTTTAAATATTACCCGTTTAGTCAGAATACCGCCATCAGAAGACATCGCTGTAGTCATGCCCATGAGCCATGTGAGCACGGAGCAAACGACATTTCGTTGTTGTTTGCCTATTCAGGCCAGTTGGTCAAGAAACCCGGCCTGAGCATAGGCCTAAAACAACGGCTGCTTCAAGATGCAGAAAGTACCCCTAATTCACCGATCATAATAATCCGAATCGCTGCCTACATTCTTGCGAAAAGTCATAGCGATAATCCTTGACATCTCGTCCTCCCACACACGATTCGACGGCTAAATCAGACCCAAAACACTACACCACGCAGAGGTGCATAAAAAATGCTCAGTTTAGCCCCAAAATAAGAAAAATACGACTAAATCTTGGGATTTAAGGTTGGTGGACCAGGTTAGACACAATAATGTAACATTCTATACTGCGTCTGACGCGGTTTCATGGAGAACGGTTTCGCGATGCCAGAGAAAAGTATCTGGAAACGAAAAATCAAGCATGAAAATAAAGAGCACCTACATGTAGTTAGTCAACTTGTACCATCCCATCGCCTTCAACATACATCGCCAAGCTATCTTAAGTTTTATCACACCGATCACGGACGTCAAATCACTAACACCGACCGCGCAGGATGAAGCAGGTCCTTCCGCACTGATGAAGCTAATTTTCCGTACTTGTCTTGTTACTTTATCGGTGTTTGTGAGGAAAGCTCCGTCACGGTCGTTCGGGTCAAGGTAGCCATGTCACAAGGCGGATGATCACCTCAACGACTTGCAATAGGGGGAAAGGGTCAGATCGCTCAAAGTTCGTTAATTGCACCGGAGTGTTATACATGTATTTTGCGAAGCACTTGAGGAACCTTATCGAAATGATATGGTAAAATAATAATAAAATAAAATAAAATAACAAACAAAATAATATGGTTGTCTCTCTTTTCCCCCTTATGAAAATCTTCATTTTACCATGGTAACGTCGAACAGCAAAGGACAGTTTACCTTGTACGGTGGCCCATACATGCCATGCATATATCTTTATCCGCATTACAAAATTCTGAACATTATTGTATTTTTTCTTACATTTCCACCCGGGTGGAAAACATTTCCACCCGGGTGTAAAACATTTTCACCCGGGTGGAAAACATTTCCACCCAGGTGGAAAACATTCTCACCCGGGTGGAAAACATTTCCACCCGGGTGTAAATCATTTCGACCCGGGTGGAAAACATTTCCACCCGGGTGTAAAACATTTCCACCCGGGTGGAAAACATTTTCACCCGGGTGGAAAACATTTCCACCCGGGTGGAAAACATTCTCACCCGGGTGGAAAACATTTCCACCCGGGTGTAAAACATTTTCACCCAGGTGGAAAACATTTTCACCCAGGTGGAAAACAATGTTTTCCACCCGGGTGTAAAACATTTCCACCCGGGTCACGTACAGATTGATTTTGTTGTCAGATCCATGTGGCACTTCAGCACATGATTCAAATAAGCCTGACGTCTGAAAACAAAAAAAAGCCAAAAAGGTCCTTGCTCTTTTCGGAGGAGAAAAATGAAATGAGAGGCAACTGCATTTTCTTCGGCATTATATCATTGGCTGCTTTAATCTTGGTCATTGTTATACTACTATCTTCATCTTCCAGGCAAACTTAGTATCAACAGAGTAACTCCATAATTTTCATTTGATTTGACGCGCTGCCATTTTCAGAAGGTTAATATAATATGACCAAGAAAAGTGGCAGTTAATTGGACACGGCGGAGAACTACATTTCTCATATTTGTTTCTTGGAAAATGAGAATAGAAACATGATGAAGAGGTGAGGATGGCACTCAGAGATTTTGCCTACGGGTAATTCATCCGTAATTATTTACTCAGGCATTGAATATTTAATTGATCGCGACAAAAACGACAAAGAAATTCTATTCAATATGTCCCTTAAAATTGGTACAGAATCTAAGGAGAATAAAAAGCCACACCTATACTAGGCCTTTCTGCGTGCCCTCATAAAGGAATCAAACATAAAGGTTTAACTGCGAACGATGAAGTAACTGAGGGATACTTCATGTGTTGCCACCAGATGTCTCTCACTGCCTGAATTTTGGCTTTACGTAATAGGCAGGAGCTTCAACTTTTTTGTGGTAGTGGGGTACATAAATCTGTCAACTTGAATTCCATTTCTGAGGATAACAGAACTAGTTTCAGCACAATTAGTGTTCCATATGCAAATGTACATTAGCCTATTCAAATGTACACTGATGACCCTGCGCTCTCATCGTTCGTGGAGTTCTCATTAATTCAGTCCTCTTGTATCATAAGATCAATTAGTCTGACCTCAACAAAATTTGCAGTAAACATGCAGAAGGGTCTTTCCTATCATATGGAAGAGTCAGAATGCAAATCTGTTGAGGTTTAAAGGGATACTGTCCACATTTATTGCTAAATTTGTAAGTTGAACCTTTATGTTTGATTCCTTTTTGGTGCTCTCCACAACGACAGACGTTGCATTGAATCCATTTTTGAAATTTTAAGTTAAAAAGATGGTAAACACTGCAAGAGCTACTCATGTGGAGCTTTAGAACGGGGCTGAAAATTGCCTTCGATTGACGGAATATGCTCTGGTACCAGCAAATGTAAATAATACATGTATACATGTAGGACTACATGACCTGCAGCATCTAAAAACTTCCCCCTGGCGGGAGGTGATAAGCCTAAGACGGCCATGTTCTGTCTTGAAAAATTGGCGACTTAACCGTGCATATATAGCCCGGAGGCGGGTTTTTTCCTAACCGGTACAGATTCCTAACCGGTAGGCTATATCCATTACGAAACGAACTTAACGAAGTGAATGGTGGGTTAATGGTTGGGTAAGTGTAAGGGTTAGGGTTAGGTTCAGGGTTAGTGTCGGGAGTAGTATTAGGATTAGGATTATGATTAGGATTAGTATTGGGTTTTTGCTGTTAGGAAAAAACATTTGGTCGCATGGATATATATGTTAGGAAAAAAAGGTCGTAGCCCGGAGTACCGCCATCCAAAGCTTCCCTTTTTTGTCATGATGTCTTTGAATAGGGTAAAAAGTGGGAAAGAAGTTTTCCTTTAGAATATATATATCGATTCTCAAGAATCTGAAACTTATTCTTCGTTCAGTTGACCTCTATTGTTACATCGCACTTTGTCTTCACTTGACAATGTTATAAAAAAATTTCAGAGACTGTTACTTGTTTTTTACTTCATCTCTACTCACGTCTCAACATTCTAATCTATTTCAACTCAAAAAAGGTTCTCCTCCGTGAATAAGCTTTTTACTGTCGACCTCAAAGAAGGCAAAAGAAAATTTAATGTTAGCCACTCCAGAAATAAGTGTTACCCGTTTGTTCGTCCTTATTTTAAAGGGTAATGTTCTCCTATAATTTTAAGGGATGCTCGAGACCAACAAGAACTCTGACTCGATACTTTAACCAGCCTTTGTATCGGCGAGTAATTCGACGCCATCATCGAATTTCCGGGACACCGTAATGAACAAAGGCCTCAAAGAGAGTCAACAATGGCTTCGTATGCCTCCTTGTCACAGTTCAAAAGGGAATAGTATCTTGTAGACCGATGGAAGCGGAGAAGGTTGAATGTCAAATTCATTTGTTTTTCAGCCCTTTCTTATGTAACTACAGTCTGAAATGCAATACAAGGTGCAAAGACATATAATACGTTAGGGAAGCCACCACGTCTGGACATCTTGAAGGATTTTAGTTAGACGGGACGTACTCGATACAAAACAAAGGAATTAGGCATATACATTAGTTCCACAGAATCAAACTCTAATGATTTTAAGACCAGAAGCTTTAAAGGCAGACTCCACTCACTGTAAACTTTTGAATTTTTATCAATCCATGGAGACTATTGCCATGAGTTGTGATGTCACTAGTGTCCATAGTGTCCTTATTGTAGTGAATGAGCTATACTAATACTGTGACTGCCTAGGCCTATTCGTTGTACCTTCATAAACATGCATTGAACACATATGACATCACATGTGCTGTGCAATGGTCCCTTGGGATGCAATAAAAATGCTTAAAATGATGAGTGTTGATTTTAAAAAAGTATGACACGTTGCAGATATCAATGAATTTGAATGTATTGACGATATTTCAAGAATTCAAAGTTTACACAATGAATGGTGTCTCCCTTTAAAAAGCAAGTGAAGTGAGATTAAAAAAATGAATAGGGAGGTATTAAGGAGATATTGAAATTTGAAAAGAGGGAATTTTTTTTAATAACCCGATATTTTTGTGTATACAGTGGTGTGCAAAAATATTACAACACTTGCCATGAACTGGAAAACGATGTATTATTTCAATGAAATGACGACCCCATAGCCATGAAACCATCGTTTCCAGAGACACCTGCATGATACCTTTGTCACTTTCTGGGGCATATACTGCATTTTGGAAATGTTGAATAACTCTAAGGAACTCCCTGGAATGAGATCTGAGAGCGTGGATAACACTGGGGTTGAAACTCTTAGAAAGTACACAGACACAATGCCAGAAAGATGCGCTGCTGTGACTGCTGCCAAGGGGGACATACGAAATATTAGAGTAAAATGTAAATAAAGGACTGGACTGATAAATTCGTAGGTGAAAGAATCTCAGTACCTTTGCCTTTACCTTTTGCAATGGCAGGAAAGTGAAATCCAGGCTCTGGGACCAAATAAAACATCAGTTTCTTAAGATTTGTCAAGTGTTCTAATATTTTGCACACTGTAGCTGGGCCTTTTCTATTTGAAAAGGGTTCAGTCCATAAAAAAATGAAGCTAGAAGAATTACCGCCCTTACGACTGGAGTTTGCTGCTGTGAGGCAACTTTATCTCGAAGTTATCTTTCTAATGACTATTGATAAATGCAGCAAAAGATTACCATGTAATTGATTAATCCTTCAATATTCTTCGTTTTGATCTGCCGCAACTACAGGGAATAGTCAGTGTCCAGTGAAACGTTGGTAACAGGAAAGAGGCATTATACCCTTTTGTAGTTTGGCTATTTGGGATGAACACAAAGAAAGCCGGATAATAAGGTTCTGAATTTGATTACCTGAGTCAATTACTTGCTGTACTCTACCTTGCCCTTGTGTTGAGATGAAAGTGACCTGATAACCAAGGGATATTTTACTGGGCCCAACACAACCCGACAGAAGTCTGGAGCCACGCACAATACCACACTATGGTTGACCAACGAAAACCTGAACTAAAGCTGACAAGAGCCAGATGAGAAGTACCACAGATCCAATCCACTGCGATTGACCATTAGTCTTAACGAAGTTATTCCCTTGCCAAACACTAAATCTCCACTTCCCTTCTGTTGCAGGTATTACCATTTTTCAGTCATAGATGACTAGCGTTGTGTTTGACAAAACAGCTGAGTCTTCTCCGGCATGTGATTTGAAGTACCGCATCAGATCCCGTCCAAATCCTTGGTAAGCTACTTGCGTTACTGAAAATAATAGCGAGGTTTCGCAAACCTGACGAAACACAAACTTAGTACGAAATACGAAAGTCAACTTCACCTCCAGTGCCCAATGTATTTCTGCCCAATGTATTTCGTGTTTCGTTAGATTTGCGATGGAGATGGTGGTACCGCAAATGTCCCTGGTGCCAATGCGTCTTTAGGCATATTATGTGAGATCGAGAGAGTTATAATGCATCCTGAATTTTTAAATTTCCACTTAAACGGTCTAACGTCATAGGCTAAAAGACGCTCTTGCAGCAGGCGATGTTTGTGGTACCAACCATCTCCTGAAATACATTACGTCATGGAAATGAAGTCCAATTTCGTATTTCGTACTTCGTGTTTCGTCAGATTTGCGAAACCTCACTATTATCAGTTTTGTCCATGAACCTGGAAAATCTCCAAGTCTGGGGCCCTGGGACTTACACAAACGAACAATTACTTGTGAACCCTTGACAGGGAGACCGATGGGGACTATTTAAGTAACCCGCAATATTCCTGTTAACGATATAGAAATTTTTAATGCTCTCATATGAGCTGACGTCCGTCTGCCGATAAAAATAGACGTCGATAAAGCTGTAGGCTTGCCGTATTTACCTTTCCATTACATTTTAAACGATCCGGGTACTCGATGTATAGGGAACGCATTCTGTCTTATAAACTAAAATTTTACGTGATTTTATTTCGTAAATCCTTTCATGAACGGTCATTAATCGCCCGAACGGCGGGTTCCGAAGACGTCGATTTTTCAAAGTTAAGCCTGCTTTCAGCGGATATTGATGCCAAAAGCCTGAACTTGGTGAGTTACTACATATAAATAATCAAATGAGAAGTTGTTATCACGATATTTGACGTTCAATACTGTTTATGCTCCATGACTTTTACATCAACAACTCCGCAGATCCTGACCAATTTTATAACAATTTTTCAATAAATTGCTTCTCACTTTGCCCGCTGTACATCTGCTATCTTCGATGACCCAGCAGCAAGATTCCTTTCACAAATTCCATTTGATTTCGGTGCGATGTTTACATTCAATTATGTCATGTATTATGTCCGCAATGACGGCTGCGTCAAGACGAGTTATGTACCAATTTGTAGAAGATTCATAGCTATTTGTGCCGCTTTTATCGTGAAAATGAGAAGTTCAGGTTGGCTTTAGCTATGCAGTGTGTGTAGCAAATGAAAACACAGTCGACGAACACATCGTGATTGGACGACATCTTTCGGCACCATCGACGTGTATGCATACTGCCTTAGGCAGNTGTAAACCTATAAACGAGGTTGCCTAAAGGTCAAAGGTTACGTCGACCGCCACGAGATCGAAAACCTAATGCACAGAGGCGCCTTAAACGGTGATGAGAATGCAAAGCAAAACCACAGATCCTCAGGTACGTACAATGATTACAACGGTGTACGGTAAAAAGGCACTGGTAAAAAAGTCACGGTAAATAAGGCACTGGTACATGTGAAATAGGCACTAGTAAAAAGGCACATAAAAATCACGGGGTAGGTAAAAAGGCACTACTGGCTCTTTGGACTCCTTTTGCTCTTTAAAGCCAACTAATTTTTTTCCAAGTTTCCACCACCCCGTGCAGTTTTCTGACAACTTTGCCTTTTTTGCCTACCCCGTGAATTTCATGTGCCTTTTTTACCGGTGCCTTTTTTTACCAGTGCCTTTCTTACCTGGATTCGATTACAACACACCCTTTGCTTGCTGAAAACAGGGAGTGAAACGGACGCAACAGAGCACCACAATAAGAGCATCGTGGGGTGTAACATGGGTTTAGTTATCACCATTGGGGTTGGTAATGGGCAAAAATAGCGCAGTGATAACACGTTCTTCGGGTTAGCTAATTTCATAAGCATTCTCCTACAAGATTGGGGTTTAAAATATGGCATCTCACTGCGTTATCACCGACCGCCAGTTGGTACTGATGATTAAACTCGATGTTCTCAGACGTTAATGGCCGATTTTGATTCATCCGTTGAGATTGGAAGTCTAAAATATTTCTCTCCTACCTATTGGCGTCATGGGGTGGGAGTAACGGCTTTTGTATTCTACTTCAAATTCGTTTCACCAACGATCTCTTGAATAATCGGTTAAAGGAAGACATATGTAGGCGATTTATGATAAGTGCTATCAAATATTGGGTCCATGGTTCTTTGGCACGTTTCAGTATCAGCAGGACAACATTTAAAGCAAATGTACGGCGAGACAAGTCTCTTTTTAGCGGCCTTCTAAAAACTGGAAGATGTATAAAGATGTTAAAAAGTAACGCTGGACACAAACAAACAAAATGTAAATACACAATGATTTTCGTGGCCCGCGAAAATACCCGTGATACATTGAGTCATGTGAATAAAGATTAGGAAATGCTTTTACTTCAGATTTGTACAGCACTGCCTAGTGCATTTGTATTGCAAAATTCAGGTAAAATATTTACTAGTCTTTATTCATATGACACATTATCTTTAAGACTTCACGATTTGTAATAGTTCTACGGCGGGTATATACGATAATGAAAAAGCATTGCAGTGGTGTCACTTTAGGTCCTTGACTCAACAGGTGTCGCTATAGATATTAAATCTGATACCCGGATGCAAATTGAATACATTACAATACAAATATTTTTACCTTACCGAAGAGTTTTTTTGGATCAAGTATATCAAATATTGGATCAATGATTCTTTTGCATGTTTCAGTTTTGGCAGAACCACACGTACATATACACATGTACGCGGAGACAAAAGAAAGAAGACTTCAAAAACAGATAATAGATAATAGATAGCGCAATAACTTGAAAAAGTTCTAATCCTTTCATATACAGGGTGCTCCCCCTCCCCAAAAAACAAACATTGTTCCACCACCCTCAGTCCCAAATCACCCGTATAGAGAATTTTCTAGGAGAAACACAACACCAAGATCCACGAAATCAGCATAGAACAATATTAACCAAATAATTGAGTGTATGATTCTTTCGCATGTTTCAGTATTAGCCAGGATAAATAAAATGCAATGCAGTGGGTAAATGACTATGGGCCATTGCCTCAGTGAGTGTTGGCATCAGTTGAACCTAATGAAATCAAAACTACATCCGGAAGGAAACCGAATATCAACATGAATTTTGGTAAAATTAAAGTAAGATTTCTGATTGTTTGCCGACACTCGGGTGGGGTGTCGAAGTCCTCCTCTCCGTGTTAATGGCAACAGTACAGATTCTCATTCCGGAAGACATTAGCGAGGTTTCGCAAATCTGACGAAACAGGAGGTACGAAATGTATTTCCTATGTATTTCTGGAGATGGTTGCTACCACAAATGTCCCTGCTGCCGGTGCGTCTTTTAGCATATCATGAAAGATCCAGAGTCATGTGGTGCATCTTGAATTTTTAAGTTTCCACTTCGTATCTCTACGAAGTGGAGACGAAAGATAAATGTCAAAGTTTAATATACACCGTAACTCTATCGTTCTAACGTCATACGCTAAAAGACGCTCTTGCATCAGGCGATATTTGTGGCACCAACCATTTCCTGAAATACGTTACGTCATGGAAGTGAAGTCCAATTTCGTATATCGTACTTCGTGTTTCGTCAGATTTGCGAAACCTCCCTATTAATAAATACCTGACCAAAAACAAAGTTTGAAAATACATCAACTTACCTCCTTACTTCCGACGTGGTGATGGTACAAAATAATCGACGGGAATGATTTGTCCGATTGCGATGCACTTTCACCGACACTGTTGGCTTTAAAAGAAACCCTGCTCGGGAAATACGCCAGTTTGGTATACTTAAGTGCTGTCCAGAAACATAGAGTTGTGTTTTACCGAATCACTTTGGGAAAATCGCCTTCTCTTCCGAACCTCATCGGAGAATTGCGATAGGAAAATAGTCATTAATCCTGAGGCAGCTGGCGTCGCCCAGAACGTCTCCAAGTGGTATGGTCTCACCGCGGTGGTTGTGACTGGCAGATCAACTAACGAACAAGCTTTGTACATTCACTTATCATCTTTTTGAGGTCTGCTCTGCGATTACGTGGCGGCGTTAACAAGGCAATATGGCTTCTTTCTGGGTAAGGCGAGCCATCTGATATACCGTACATGTAGTATTCGGGCTGTCATTGGAACTTAGCTCGGCGTCGATCGCGGATTAATCTGAATTGAATGCCACCCCCGTTTTCTCTGGCCTCTTGTTTCTTCCCTCGATCAGCTTAAAGGGAGACTCCACCCATTGTAAACTTTTGAGTTTTTATCAATCCATGAAGACTAAACCATGAGTTGTGATGTCACTAGTGTCAGTAGGCTGACGACCTTTGTAGTGAATGAGCTAATACCGTGAATGCCTAGGCCTATTGGTTGTACCTTCATAAATATGCATTGAGCACATATGACATCACATGTGCTGTGCAATGGTCCCCTTGGGATGTAATTAAAATACTTAAAATGATGAGTTCGCTGATTTAAAAAAAATATGTCATGTTGCGATATCAATGAATTTGAATGTATTAACAATATTTCAGAAATTCCAAATTTTACACAATGAATGGAGTCTCCCTTTAAATAAGGAAGCGTGCCGTGTGTCACTATCAGTGCTTGTACTTGTGATATTTGCGCGAGAATTAAAAACCCGCTCTGGGTTTAATCTGTCGAAAGGTATTTTTCAGAGTACATGTACATGTAGCAGGGAAACCATTGACGCCACATCTTCCGTTAGGCTCAATTCCAAGTCACACCGGTTTTTCTGCGAGCGATAAAGGACGACTCTATCTGACAACATTCGTTCTTTGTGGCGACGGGTTTCTTCTTGCGTTCCCCTGAACACTTTGCGGTACGTTTATATACTGTATTTAAATTGGTAGAACAGAATAAGAGGATTTAACCAACGTTTATCTCTGCGGATGAGGCTTCTATGGTGCCTTATACATGTATTGCAAGAATCTGCAACGGACAGACAGACGGATAGGCCTATACATGTATCATAGATATACATGTATAGTATTTTTTATACGATAGTAACGGTATGATACTCACCTATAAGGTCCTAGGCCTGACAATACTGCACTTGAATTCTAATACCGCCCAGGGCGGAGGCACTACCGGATTTCTCGTTTCTTCGATTTTCTTAAAGCGGATTGTTCGCGTCTGTCCAAAGTGAACCAAAAATAATAAAGCAACCCATTTTATTCTTAACAACAACTGGTAAATGCATTGCGGCGGCCGCACCGGAAACTGTGGAATCTTTGACTCGGCGCGAATAGACCGATTTAATTGTAATATGAATGAATCCACTTTTAGAGTCGTGACTATTCATGAAGATTGACTCAAACGGCTGTCAATTTTTTGCGCAACATACATGTACACCCTTAGTCAATAATAAATGCCCAGCTAACTTTCCGGCATATCTCCATGAATATTTTTCATAGCCACTTTTTCTTTTCATACGCATAATCTGGGGCCACTGGGACACCTTTTAAGACCATAAAACTTGAAATCATTACACAACTGTGGTTTTGGCAAAAGTTTGAAATTTGGCCAAAATATCATGTTTTTTTAATAATCGCTTGTTTGAATTGAAACTGGCACTGTTTTGAAGCCAATCTGTTTCTTGACATATGAAAATTTTCGGAATGCTAAAATTCCCATTTAAAGCAAAGTTACAGATGATTTTGTAAATTGGTTTTACCAGTTCTTGCTATTCGTTCCAGGCACTCAAGGCACAGGGTTTTAGCATTACCCAGTCGTGAATATTTATTAGCCTCTCAACCACAAAAGGAGCGACTGACATGNTTTCCAGTTGTTACCGCTTGGTGTCAGCAGCGCATGGGACCTCACAGCTCATTAAAATTGAGAATAATATCGTCTTCTAACACCCGTGATGTAAGACCGAGAGAGGTATGGTGCATCTTGAATCTTTAAATTTCCACTTCGTAGCTACATGTACGTACATGTACGAAGTGGAAACGAAAGATAAATTTCAAAGTTTAATATAGACCGTATTTAAACTCTATCAGTCTTACGTCATACATGTACGCTAAAAGACACTCTTGCAACAGGCGATATCTGTGGTACAAGCATCTCCTGAAATACATTACGTCATGGAAATGAAGTCCAATTTCGTATTTAAGACCGCCCCATCTCAATGGGGCGGTCTTCCTTGTTTTTGCTGAATTTCTCTCTCTCTCTCTCTCTCTCTGGATCTCTCCATCCAATCTGCGGTTCTCCAACGATAACTAACGAAAAACGCCATGTATCGCGGTAAAACTTTCAGGAATTGTAGATGTGCATATTACACAGAACCCTATTGATTCTTGGGGTCATCCGTGTACAAATAGTGCGAAATTTGGGTGAAATTTCTCGTTTTATCTATATTTCATGATTGATTCAAACTGAGTGACTGAAATGCCATCTTCAGGCAATTTATAGTACATGTACTATTACTATCACTTCTATGACAAGCAGCTTACGTTGCACATGTGCTTTTAGTTGGTTATGTATGCTGAAGATGGCGTTGTGATCACCCTGGACTGGTTCCTCTCTCTTGATTGATGATTCAATGGATGTGGGGAAGAGTCAATGCCTTCCTGGCCCGCCAGATATCTGTAATTGGACCCTGTTGGCAGTACAGAGCACATAGTTCAGTTTATCACTGAATAGTAGTGACCTTTACAGCTTCTCCTTGTGAAGTTAGTAGGGAGAAATCAAGTCTCCCTCTTTGGAAAAAAGTCCCCCTGCTTTTTAGGAATGGGAGACTTTTATTCTCCCTATTTCAAAAACCTGGCACCAACCTGGCCGCTCGATAATAATGCTCGATCAGTCAACTCTGTGTTAGCTCCCAATTTCCAAGGGCGGTCTTTCAAATAGGAGGCAGTTTTATATTCTACTTCCATAGGATTAGGAAGCAGTTTTACAATGTAGCGCCATTATACTAACGGCGGCCAAATCTATCAGAAAAACAAGAAGCTACAGCATGTCCACCAAGCGGTTAACCTTGCATCGATACGCCTCGACGCAGAAAAGCTGATTTAGGAATCGACCATCCGGAAATAACCATCTCTACCTGCCTTGATGACATTGCAGATCGTGTCTTGATCAAACCACGATCAATGATTTATGCCTGATGGAGTTCAAATTAGGGGCTCCATGATTTGAAGGTCGGTGCATCTGGTCCAGAGTTATTGACGAGGTACGAGGTGACTGAGCGCAGTGTCGTAGACTATATTATTATGGTCCCTATACACTGTCAATGTAGGGGACATCTAGATATCACTGGGTAGGTGGGAAATTTTTATTTCTTTCCATCTATCTTCTTCCACACTCAATTGACACACGATTCCAAGAAAACTACTCGATGACCTCGAAATCAAGCAGTACCATCGAGTAGTCAATATTTGTATCCAGGTCTGAAATGTTAGATAGTTTCAAAAAATGACTTTATTAGTGAATTTGAAGAGGTTTTTATTCTGAACTGATGAACTTCGATATTTCCCTTGGTTTGTTTGTTTTTCGTTTGGTTCAGGCACGAATGATGGATCCGTATCCATCTCCACCACTTTGCCCTTCCTCTGGTCTCTGAAAGCAGGCCTCTGCCCCTCCCCTCCCTGACTGCTGTGCCTCAGAGTCATACTGCTCCTTGCCCTTTCTTCATTCAATTTCCATTTTCTGATGTAGGTCGCAGTTCTAGTTCAAACTGTTTTCCCCCACCGTGGTTGGGAAATTCAATTCACATGGCAAGGAAGTGCCTTCAGGTTCTTTGTAAGGTGCGGATTCATTCACATGAGATGCTTCCCGGACTGTGTTGCTTTTTACCACTAGCCAAAGCCGTAACACTGGTGAAGAAGTATATTCTCTGCCGAACTCACAGAATAGTGAGATTTCGCAAACCTGACGAAGTACGAAGTGCGAAATACGATGATTGGTAGCATAAAATGTCCCAGCTGCCAGTGTTCCTTTTAGCATATATGTCACGGGTGTTAGAACCTATAGCTTCGTGTACATGGCTTTCTCGTAAAGCGTGATGACCATATATGGCAAACGTTGTGGTCAGTTTGCGGTTTGCGGTCAAAAACCGGGAGCACTAAATTAGAAGTTCACAAAAAAGTATTCTCCCCGCAGATTCAACCTTGATTAGGTGAGAAGTAACGCTAA
>NMRB01002836.1:0-15110 GCA_002633025.1 Notospermus geniculatus
CCGTTTGTCCTTCAATCTACAGCCTCCGTAGGTCAAATATCTTTTGTCAGTGTCGTGCCTGAATTCTATACTGATGCAATTATAAGCGTGATACAGTTGGTGGGGAAATTGGATGGGTTTTCCCCTTGATCTATTTCTGAATCACTTCTTATGGCTGTTGACTATCGATCAACGGTGGGAGATCTGCTCTGGTGAGGCAAATACCTGCCAGGCAATGAAAACCAAGGCCAATATTATTATTTTATAGCAGCAGGGAAAGGCCTAGGCCCACCACAACCCATGCCCAAGTCACCCTCATTGTTATGAGAAGATTGGTACATTTGACAGTGTTCAAAATTGTCAAAGAGTTTAATAGCTCTCCCCATGCAAATATCTGTAACAAAATTCATGGCTTTTATATTAAGTATATAAAAAACCTAAAAGACACAAAATCGAGTAAGTGATACAATTCATAATTAATGATAATGTATCGACTTCCAAGTTTACAAACATTGAATGTAAACAATGATGTTTTACATTATGGCCCATATTCTAGAAGCCTCCTTACTCCGGTCCGTTTTAACTTTTTGTACTTTGCCCAGGAAACAATAGCTAAAGGTAAAGCTTACAGTTAAGGAAGCTTCTAGAATATGGCCTTGAGTTATTTTGGACTTTTGGGACATGCCTAACCCACTAAATTGAATACCTTTGGTACCGGTACCAAAAGAATTTCTCTAGGGGCATGCCACCTACAAATTACTCATAAGACAAAGAAAGACTGGACACAAAAAAACAAAATGTAAATAAACAATGATTTCTGTGGCCCGTGAAAATATCTATGACACAAATTCGGATAATCAGGCATGTCAGGAACAGGTCATCAGGAACTGCACTTACGGTTTGTCCTTCAATCTAAAAAGCCTCCTCAGGTCAAATATCTTTGTGAGTGCGCGACTGATTTATATGCTGATGTAATTATGTGTGATCGTGATGGAGTTGGTTGGGGAATTTGTGGGTTTTCCCCTTTCTTTATTTCTGAACCACTTCTTAGGTCTGTTGACTATCAACACTTACAGGTGGGAGATGTATCCTGCCGCAAAGGAAAGTGACACGCAATGGACATCATCCCACTGATGTCCCCTCTCAAATAATCATGAAATGTTTTTGATGTAAAAAATTATTCTGAAGTCATGAAGGTGATATACAGGGTTCAAAGTTCATGACCATTTGGTCTAAAATGCGACCTGGATTTTGCACTGTGCGACCAAAAATTTTGATGTCCTAATGCATTTTGTATTGTGTGCGACTTGATTTTTTGGCCTGTTCGACCAAAATCTGTTTTTTCAGAATATGAACTCTGATCCCTGATATACTGATATGGCTCATATGGGGTTCTGTGTGATATGCTTGTGGAAGCTTCCACCACACCATGCCAATAAGCCAAGTGCTATTTGAAATCATGAGGGTGACGTCATCAGTTATGACTCATTTTTATGGGGTTCTGATAAGTGACCCATACACATGCAATATTATTGCACAATATGAGGATGAAAATGATCAATATTTATTGCCTATCTTTTTTCTACCCAACATGCCAGAAGCACATGCGCATTTGGGCCCCCTATACACCGATTTCACATCTTGCACGATCGCAGTGCCCCTGGTAGAATTTCTGACGGCCACTTCCGTTTTCAACCTCACTACCAGGAGTAAGGCAAAGTTTTGTAGATCGAGGTTGAAAAACACGTGTTGGTTCCCGATACCGCCGCCAGGGATCCGTCCCCTGGTGGCGGCATTGGGAACCAATGTGTGCATATTTAACCTCGATCCAGGAAATATTTGGGATCGTACGAGATTGGTGAATTCGGTGAAATCGGTGTATTGTGCAATAATATTGGATGGCGTCTGTAGTGTAGGCCTTTAGGTTTCTGGAAACTATCACCACATCATGCTAATAAGCCAAGTGCCATTTGATTTGTTGAGTTTGTCTTAATGATGGCAGGGGGAGCACTATCACTTTGCTAATAATAATTCGAACAGGGATTGACAGAAAAATAATTGAAACTTAATTAAAACCTTTATTGCATGTGAATATGTACACAGAAACAGACAGTGTAGGCTATGCCAACAAAGTGTAAGTTCACACCAGCACTTTTTACACAAAAACAGTTGAAGATGGCTTCGAAACAGTCCAAGATAGCACAATGCCACTGAAAGGAGAGCTGGATTCAACTGGCTCAAGCAGAGACCGGCGTCCAAACTGTTCTCTTGTAAAACTACCTAATATCAGTGCAGGGTTTCCGCTAGGAAAAAAAGAGAGTACGGACAAAAAAACATTTTTTTGGAAATTTTTTTGATTTTAAAAGGTTTTAAATGACGTTTGGCGCCATTTTAGGCATATTTTGAAGCATAAAATCCTCGCGCCGGTCATGCCAGTTGTTTGGTTTCGTCCGGCATGTCATGGAAAAATGGTTACCCAACGTTTTTGAGGGTACGGATCCGTACCCTGGAAAAATTTTAGGGTACGGAATTTTACCCATTTTACCCTCTGGCGGAAACTCTGCAGTGGATTAGGGATACTGTCGTATTTCTTGTTATAATCCGATTAATGAATAAAAGATGAAGATATGGCTGTATTCTGTTGAACTCTGGAATAGTGTGGTGATGTTACATGGTGTATGTCTTAGATGGTACTACTTGGTTAAGACGTCAGCATCAGTATAAGTATCTAGGACATTCAGAACATTACCAAATATGGAAGTTACAGTTTGCATATGATTATAGGCCTAGATGACCTGAGTAGGTTATTCTGTTACAGATCAGGCCTCTCCATTACATGCTCCTCAGGCCGTTTAAGGGTGTAGTGAAAAGCCCATCTCTCCGCGAGGAGAAATGCGGCCATGAACACATGTTCACAAGTGCGGTATCCCAGCATTCCACCAATCACGTGACCAATGTGGCGCTAACTTCAAGCCATACAACTCAACCTTTATATCTTACACCGGCCCCTAAATGCTCTCCCAAATCTAAAGAGCATTTACCTACCATAATTCGGAATCCACCAAATATACAAAAAAACCCCAGCAGTGACAGACCAAGTTATCCCAATACAGACACTAGAGTATTTCTTTGAGTCCTTTAGAACTGAGCTTAGAGTAATGTCGTTTGACATAAAAAAACTAGATGTCAGCACTGTCCTGTATGATTTTAAACTGAAATTTCAAAACAACACAAAGCCTGGATATATAACAAATTACCAAAACTGCCCAATTGGCACAGGTAATTAGCAAATAGTACACAAGCCCTAAAAGGCTACCTTTATCAAACTCTAGACTTGACAAGTAAAAGAACACACTCTTAGGGCCGTATTCACAGGTCACACTTTATCCTAAAGTATCAGCTTAAGTTAAACTTTCTCAATGCTTGAAGCATTGAGAAAAGTAAGACTTTAATGAAAGTGTGATCCGTGAATACGGCCCTTAAGCCAACTGGTGCTCAAATATGTAACCAGGCAACTTCAACTCTCCAGAATGAATCTGAATATCAGTAGCAAGTTGAGAAACTACCGGTATCAAGAATTGATAATTCTAAAGCCACACACTGTGTGAGGACGGCGATCCGCCCACGCCCTCCACAGTGACTATGAACATGATTAGAGAAACACATCCTTTTACGAATTATTATCCCACCGAACGTAAGTTCGGTAGGGATATAGAGAAACCCCTGTGTGTCCGTCCCGCCGTCAGTCCGTCCCACCGGCCGGCCGTCCGGGCCCATAACTCTACAATGACTGAAGATTTTGAGTTCATGTTTGGTGGGGAGATGTACCATGGGCCATCGGTGTGTCGCGTGAAAGAATCGGCCAAATCTGATTATCTACTTTCCCTGTAGGGGGCGCTTTGTAAAAACCACACAACTTCCCTTCCGCTCTGTAACTTCTGAATGACTGAAGATTTTGGTTTCATATTTGGTGGGAGGGTGTGTCATGGGCTAACGGTGTGTCGCGTGAAAGAATCGGCCAAATCTGATTATCTACTTTCCCTGTAGGGGGCGCTTTGTAAAAACCACACAACTTCCCTTCCGCTCTGTAACTTCTGAATGACTGAAGATTTTGGTTTCATATTTGGTGGGAGGGTGTGTCATGGGCTAACGGTGTGTCGCGTGAAAGAATCGGCCAAATCTGATTATCTACTTTCCCTGTAGGGGGCGCTTTGTAAAAACCACACAACTTCCCTTCCGCTCTGTAACTTCTGAATGACTGAAGATTTTGGTTTCATATTTGGTGGGAGGGTGTGTCATGGGCTAACGGTGTGTCGCGTGAAAGAATCGNCAAGGGTACATAATATGCCGCACGCTTTTGGAATTTAATCGATGTTTCAGCCCTATAGGGGGCACTTTGTAAAAACCACAAAAGTTCCCTTCTGCTCATGATAGTACCTTCGACATTGACGCTGTGACTTTGACTCGAATATCCCTTCTGGCTCGCAACATTTCAAGGAACGCAACTTTCGTTCGGTGGGATTTGCACACGCTTTGCGTTGCTCTTGTTACTGTCTTGCTTTATCGACAAGTCGTGGATTTCACACAAACTTTAACCCTTCATTTGATATTCATCAACAGACTCCATTAGACAAAGTTTAGCCACAGGACGCACGTATGAACCCTGTGGCCGTCTTTACTTTCACTGATCGAACATGATCGTCCTTTCCCTTGTACACTTCCTCGACACGAGCCAATGGCCATGAGTTTCGATGCAAGACTAAGTGACAGTTTTGACACACAAACATTGACAAAGTGACAAATAAAGCCCATCTCTCCGCGAGGAGAAATGCCGCCATGAACACATGTTCACAAGTGCGGTATCCCAGCATTCCACCAATCACGTGACCAAAGTGGCGCTAACTTCAAGCCATACAACTCAACCTTTATATCTTACAGTCGCCTTACCGAAATCGGCCCGATGAGTGCCGTTCCAGACCGAAGTAAACTGAGGGTCATATTTTCTTTTTTATCCATGTTTCATTTAATAAACCAGGCTATACCATTTCCAACCTGGCCTGATACTAGTAAGCAGATAGCCGACCGACAGTGCGACTCCTAGGATGCACGACCGGCAGGTATGGAAATGGTGAACTCCGCGCCTATTTATCCAATTCATATAATATTGGATCATAACCAAAATTGATAGAGCATTTCCCCGAATCTATCTCACTATGCCACAAAAATATGAGATCAATCGAGCAAGCTGTTTGTCAGTTACAGTCTGCAATATGAAATCCAAGATGTCTGCGTGGCGGCCATATTGAATATTGGATCGCAATCAAAATAGATAGGGCACCTAAAAATTGCATTTACCCTTTCGCATCGGACCGCCACGATCGTGGCGGAGCTCGGGGACCTACGGGAATCCCCGAATAGCTCCAAAGTGACTTGTTCAGTTCGTCCAGTATACACGGTGTGGCGCCACTAGATCGTGGCGGTCCGATGCGAAAGGGTTAAATGCTTTTAGGTCAACTAACGAGTATTATGGCCCCAGAAGAAATCCAAAGCAGCAAATGGATATCTACTTTTAACTTATTAAGGTTATTCACAAAAAGTTCATCTCCATCGAAGGTTATCCGATTTTATTGGCTTCCAATCTTCAGCCTCACAATGAAAGTTTCCTGCGTGAGTGCAAAGCCCTGGTTATGATAATGTGAATAACCGTATCAAAGAGTGAATCGGGCAAAACTGGTATGAAAAAAATCGGCAGTTCGAAAACGCCGAACGGGCCGGACTGCCGAACTTGGTACGCCAAACTGTATCCCAATTTCGAAAAGACAGAATTTTTTCAAAATTGCCTAATTTGCATGAGATACCTATAATTCACTCAATCTGCACTAATAGTACACCCTTAGCCACATTTACATTACAAGAAAAGTTACCCGGTTTAATTTGCTCTGGGTCAAAATCGAGGTAGAGTTGCCCCATATCAGGTTACAAATTTCTTAAAGCAATGTAAACAGAACCGGGGTGGAATCAGAGTAGCCACGGTTATGACAAGCAATTAAATTCTAATTAAATTTGTGTAATGTAAATGTGGCTAATGTAATATGTTACACTGTTGACTCCATCTCCCCATTCGGTTTTTCGATGCATGCCACAGGTAACGTTGTCCTGTGTTCACTAGTTATCTCCCCGCTTTTTGAAAAAAGTCGGGGAGATATTGTTTTACCCTCCGCCATCAGTCCGGCTGTCCGGCTGTCCGGCCGTCCGAAAGTGATATCTCCTCCTAGACCGTTCAACGGAGGAGCTTGAAACTTTAGTATGTATTAGGCACTCATCCACTATTGTGCACAACACTCTTGGAATTTCGATCCAACTCCCTGTCTTTCCACCAGGGGGCGTTATGTGAAAAACACATTTATGGTCATTACTCCTAAAGTAATTGTGATAAAGTGATGAAATTTTGTGTGAAGGTTTATCTGTGACAGCTTCACAATATATCATAGGGGTTTTGACCTTGACCTAGTTTCAAGGTCACAGGGGTCAAACTTCGATAAAAACCATGAGCCGTCCAAAAGTGATATCTCCTCCTTCACCGTTCAATGGAGGAGTTTGAAACATTGGTATATATTATGTACTCATCCACTAATGTGCACAACACTCCCAACCCCCAATGTACTTCGATCGAACTCGGCCTCTTCCCACCAGGCAGGGTTTCCGCCAGGATTGTCAAGGAGGGGGGGGGGGAGAAAAAAAAATTCAAAAAAAAATTTTTTTTTCGAAAAAATTTTTTTTCTTTCAAAACTTTGGGGGGGGGGGGTTGGTTAAAAATGGCCTCCAGAGTCATTTTTTACACTCCAAAATGCAATTCCTTCTGCATGAAAATTGCATTTGAAATGTGACAAATTAAAGAAAAACACTACTGAAGTGAAAATAGTGATATTTGAAAAAGGTTAGTCTGCAAACTTGAGGGGGGGGGGATATCCCCTCCTTGAAATTTTTGCGGAGGGGATTCATCCCCCCCATCCCCCCCTCTGGCGGGAACACTGCCAGGGTCAATATATGAAAGACACAGGAAAAATAACCATGTCACCATTATATTACTTCCTGTCGAAAGCGGGGAGATATGCGATGGGCTTCCCATCGACATTGCTCTAGTGTAATTTGGCCTTGCATTCTGCCTGAAGAGTGCCAGATCTCTTTGTGGTTGATATTCTACCATCTCTTAAACTCCTGATTGTGGAGAATCCAAAATCTGTAATACAAGTAATATCACAATGATCACCAAAAGTTTTAGTTAAGAATTCCTGTTCCACATGTGTTATCTTATGCAATGGCTCTCTGCGGCCAACTTGACCTCAGAATAACCATGGACGGTCCATTAATGTCATATTTGGTGTCGTTCAATGTCAAAAGTTGCTGTCTGAGAGAAAATCGCTGGTGGATAACAAAACGACAGTTATACTTCCGAAAGCGCAGAAAAATTTTCGGAAGTTTGTCTCAGAAGTTACTGTTGTCATTATAGTCAAAGGATTATTGAAAGATTATACATGTATAAGATAAACCAGGTGCATGTCGCTCTTAACTTGGTAGGTTGAGACCAAATGTTTGTCAGTTTCGATACTGTCTGACTATTATGAAATCTGAAACAATCTATTTCTTCCATTCTCTCCTGGTGTCATCAATGTTCGTTGAGGCTCACCTTCTGAGGGACATGTGCCTATAGACATGGCCCATTGATTGCGGGGCTATGTTTGCCAAGTTGGTTTTTGCATCCCATTTTGAAATCCTCGTTGTGAGAAAGCCAGAAAGTTGAACGTAACAATTGACCCCTCATCTTGTAGCTAATTACCAGTAGACTTAACCTGTGTAAACAGCATGGCATGTATCTCCTCAACACACTGGTGTGCAGACCGATAGAAGTTGAAATTTTAGTTCCAAAGTTTCCATAATGCACGTTTTTGCCGTGGAAAAGCATTGGAAACTGTTGCGTTGTGACGCCAATGACGTAACGTCACGCCCGCCGCACACACGAATTTTGACCATTTTTCCAATGATTGCCTCAATAAAATCACTCTTTTCTAAATCTTTTGATCATTTGGGTTCCAAAATTTTTGGATTGCCAATATCCAGAGGTAATCCTCTTTCCAATGGCCAAAAAGAATAAAATTATTCTCAAGCTAAATCTGATTTCTGCTAAGATCTTTAGGAGATGGTCGAAAACTGGGCCGGGTGTCCCGTTATTTCTGGGTCATGTCTATAGTTTTGCTGTGACGGGTCACATATATTAATAAATGACTTGCGGCAGACTTTTTAATTTGAAGTCAGGATAGATGTTTGGCATTTCTGTCAAGAGTTGGCTGATAGAAAGTGTCGACATAATCTGTCTAGTGGAGTACCACCTTAACCCTTTCAGTGCCTTCCCCCCCCCCCCCCCCCCCCCCCCCCCCCCCCCCCCCCCCCCCCCCCCCCCCCCCCCCCCCCCNAATAAACGTATACAATGTCGCCCACCGGTGACCGGTGGATGCGTATTTCAATGAAATCCAAAGTGCCGATACACCGGTGGCCGGTGGATGGCTTTTAACATTGAAAATACGTAGAGAAATGGTGCTGCCATCTGTAGGTCAGTGGTTTAACTACCTTTGCGTTCACCTTTCGTCATGATAGTGAGATATGTGGTGATTTTGCCAAACTTTCTCAGCACTTTCAGTATGGGTATAGCTCGGCACTGAAAGGGGTTAAGAGTATATTGTTCGGAAACAAACAGTGGTGTTGCCCCATTGCAAGCCAACTCCCACGAGGAATTCTCACCAATTTAAGCTCAATATCGCTGCCGTCTGAATTTCCTCCTCCACGATGTATATTCATCTGTTGATCTCTTGATGCAGATACCCCCTCCTGCAAAACATGTAATAATGATCACCAAAATGTTTTATTGCACACTTGAGTTGCTGCTCCACATGAGTTATCTTGTGCAGTTGGCTCTGTGTAGCCACCTGAATAACTCAGAATAACTGTGGACGGTCATTAATTAAATTTGTGTCATTGGTCTCAGAATATGTTGTTAGGAAACAAAACAATAGTGAATTTTGCTCCATTGAAAGCCAACTCCTACGAGGAATTCTCACCGGGTTGCGCACATTATCTCGGCCGTCGAAATGACCTCCTGGTTGATATTTTTGACCTCCTGATGATGCAGATCCCACAGCCATAGCAGACATAACCCCAATAGCACCAAAAAGAGCTCTGTCTAGATTTATTTATGGTAACATCAAAACATGGAATTGAATCAGTCTCAGTGCCCCCAAAATCCTCGCCCTCGCCATAATATATTGTGAACTAATTCGGCGCTGGCCAGAGCAGGGATTTTGGGGTGCTGCGATTGATTTCTCGAATGTCCGTGGAAACGAACTACTTGAAATAGCTTGCACTGTCCAAGCTTTATTCAACCTTCCAGTGAGGCTGGAATCCAGCGGAATTCACAAAAATCCAAGCACTTCCACAAAAGCAGATTCTGCCGTAGTTTGCGGCAAGTGGTATGGTTTTCACAGGGTTTTAGATAATCCTTTGATGGATGATTGAATAACAATGGCGTGTTAATTATCCCAATGCCTCCGAAAACCACTCCACTCCTGCAAACTGCGGCGGGATCCGCTGATGGGCCTTAAGTTGAAAAAAGACCTACTTGACCCAGCTTCTCATTCTCCACCCTTTTCTTGCAGAATAAGACTTCATAGACGATGATGGCAATAAGAGCAACAAGTAAGATGATAACAAACCCAACAATACTGCCAGCTCCTGTAAATGTTAGAAAAATTAAGCTATATACCATTCTCAAATTGATGTAAACGACAAAACTCTGTGCATACCTCGGTCTGAAACTGAATGACGGGACGCAGACCCCCCCTCCCCAACAGCGACTTCAAAAACATCAGAGTCAACCAGCCATTGAAGGACTATTCATTCTCTGTTGATGAAGGCATAAGTAGACATTTCACTACACTATCTGCTCTGAAACTTAATTTACACTTGATCAGCTGAGCCTGTTGTCATATGGCCTCTTGTTCTTGAACCTGTTTCTTACCTATTTCGCAAGAGGGAGGTATGGGGTTCCCGGAGAGGTGCGGCAGTTGGTTCCCATAACGCAGCATGAATATCAGTATGGTAAAAAACATCACCACTGCGAGAACAGCTATTACACATACAGCCTGACGTCTTAATTTTTGTGGGTCTGAAAAGGTAAAAAAAACATTGAAGGCCCAGGTCCATACTGAGATATTTACCACCACCGAGATGTCACCTGTATTGCATTTTTGCATTACCGTGCCACTGACCTAGATTCCAATGGGCCCTGGCCTTTGAAAATAGACAAATTACTGAGTCAGGAAATTATAATCTTTCTGACAACATCTTACACTTCAGCGAAAAGGAGATGGAACCTGTGGTTTCAGGCTTTCACGGCTGGAGAAAATCAACTCGGGCAGTTTTCTTATTGGATGCGCAGCACTTTGTGCATGATCAAGTGGCCATGCAGGAGTGCTGATGATCACGTGACATGTCAAATTTATGGGAAGAAAGTGGCTAAATTAACCTCTTTGATGGTTGGTTCTTGGTCAGCTTGATGTTGCAAACTTAAAAGGTTGAGGTATCTACTCACTGCCCTGTTTCCAGTATTGGTGAACCTTGACGACCAGTGCAGCACAGATGAAGGTGACGGCTAATATCAGGATGACTTCATTGATACCTATTTTCGGGCACTCTGAAACAGCAGGAAAGGTTGAGAATGAGCATACCCCGGTAATAAATATGACATCTGAAGTCAAAACAGCAGGTGCGAAAGTTTCTACCTCAATTGAATACCACATTTCGGCCACTTATCCCTCATGGCCATTTTCCTTTTACACTAGCCAGTGGAAATGTGCCCAGCTCGCGACCCATTCGGTGCCCATGCACTTTGAATTCAGGAGGGTTAAGTGACTAGGTGGGCTTGCCCTGGGTTTGGCTTGTTTGATTTTTGTGGTAAAGTTGCCGTGAAGGTTTGGAGGCAATTAGGCCAAGGTCAAGTGGTTGACTCATTTGCATTGCACCCAGATAAGCAAGCTGGATTTAGACTGGCGGAATTTCCACGACCGATTCTGCCTCCCGTTTACACTTGGCAAAATTGTACTGAAAATTTCATAGTGCAAAAGGGCTTGACTGCCATGACACTTCGAAAGAAACATACCGGTAATCATGGAAAATGGAAAATGAAAGACCTGGTATAAAAAAACTTCTGAGGAAGATTTCAGTGAGAATTGTGAAATCACTTAACTTACTCTCTGGGGGTGGAGTTGTTGTTGTTGTTGTTGTTGGACAAACTTCATTGAAAAGAGAAAATAACATAACATTAAATTTATGAATGAGCTGAGATTCCATGAAAGACCTTCCATATGTTATGTATATTTTAATGCTGTTTTGGAAAATGTGGCTTTAAAAAGCTTTGGCTTTAGAAAGTGCTTAGTCCTCCTACGTAAAGGCGCGGCTCCACATGACAGTTTTCTATCGAAATCTTCCGAAACTCCGCACACAGCCAGCCTAGTGCTGCCATTTGATGGCGCTATGGGCACGTTAACTCGAACATACCGCTTTTGCGCCACGGGCTGTAAAGTCCTTGCGATGCCGTGACTTTTGGGGATTTTTTAACATTTTTACTAGAAATGTACGTAAAAATCTTTGATGTACAGGTGTACATACAAAAAAATCAACCGATTCTCATAAAATTTTCACAGGAGATGCCTGTCAGGGGTAGTTAGTAAGTACGGAACGGAACGGAACGGAATCGTGGTTGCGAACGGAATGTAAAAGACGGACCGACCCTGAAACTGGAACGGAACAGAGCGAATCTTAGGAATAGCGCTGTGTTGTGATGTTGGGTTCGTTCTGTCATGTTGGTATTAAGCTCGATTCTTGGGTCGTGCCGTTTACTTTGTTGGGGAAGTGCTTTTGTCGTGGGTTCGATTCTATATTGGGGTTAATATGGAATTTCTTTTTGCCATTGGGATGGTGTATTGCTTCAGTGGTTGATTTGATTCTTGGGTCTTGGCGGTCACTCTGGTAGGGAAGGCCTGTCCCATCCCAATAAACATCACGGCCAGAATAGAATCGAACCACTAAAGCACTACCCCACCAGAGTGACCGGTAAAAGAAGCGAACCCACACAACTAAAGACTTGCCTTATCCCAATTACACTACTAAGGTGTCGTGGGGCTACCCAATAACTGTTCAGAACCAATCATCAACAATACTTGGCCTACCCCAACCCCAAAATAGAATCGAACCCACCACAAAAGTACTACACCAACACAGATATTGGCAAGACCTTAAGCTTTCGACCCTATCGGGCCTTCATCAGGTCAGACCTGATGAAGGCCCGATAGGGTCGAAAGCTTGTCTCAATACAACCAAGTTGATTCAAAAGACGGTGTTACCTATTTCATTTCTTCTCCACAATCCAACATAGGAGACTTTCTGAAATCTTGGAAGAACAAAAGGACTTACTACTGCCACAGCGGACCTTCATGAGTGGTTCTGCCATGGTCCTCTCGCCCTCATCAACATAAAAGCCATATTCGTTGCCTTTGGTGTCATGGTTACAAGTGAATGGAATATTATTAAATGACCCAATGACATCTTTGTATGGGAATGTCACAGATCCAACTCCCGCATAGCATGAAAGAGGCTTCACGTCAGATTTTTGCAACCCATCAGGTACGGGTATAGGCGCAGAATTCTGAAATCAAGAAAAGTTTTAATTTACACTCAGAGGTGGATTTAGGACGGCACAGCCGGCACTCGCCCCGGCCCCCTTATGGCAGCAGAGTGATGTTTTTTTGGCCTCAAATGTCTAGAAAAAAAATATTCTGTGTTATCTTAGCACTGTCAATATGCCAAGGGGAGGCCTCCAGCTCCCCCCCCCCCTTTGCAGAAATCCTAGATCGGCCCCTGACACTTGCAATACTGACAATTCTAAAATTCAGATTCATTCATTCAATGTGTAGGCCCATAAAATACTTTATCCTCGCCTCTAAGAGGTCAGTCATTAATGCCCAGGAGGTGACACGTACAAGGCATGGCTAGGCATTGCCAGGTCATTGTGAGTACCATATTCCAACAAACTAAGTCCTCGTTCTGATTGGTCGAACAAAGAGTGAAGCTCCGGCGCAAGGCCCAGTCAGGAGTACTCTGGACTGACCTCTTAGAGGCGAGGATAAAGTATTTAAAGGATCATGGTATTCTTTCCTTATCCTGCACAAAACATACCCTTGTTAAGGGTGACCTCTGTTGACATGTTACGAAACTACTGCTTATCAACCTAGCTGGATTTCGCCCCATGTCATTCAAAAACAGATAATATGGATTGGTGCCAGGCTAGGAATCCAGAGAAGGAAAGAATCAGTCTTTTCGCCTAATCCTACAACAACTACAAAAAAGAACAGGATGTAGGCCTAAGGCAAGTGGTGTTTTTAGTAACAAGAAAAGTCGGATCATGACATAGGACTTAAAGCCTCACTGTATTGAATTTTACGATATTTTCAAAGTGTTACGAGAGTGCAGGTATAGGTCTCGTAGCCTTGTGAAGGTCCCCAAAATGTTTGCCTGATGCGTACTTTAAAGAATCAAGCCCTAGTTTTCAGCACACATTGAAAAAACTGAAGGCAGAGCTCTAATGTATCCAGATAGAACATAGTACATTTTACACTACACTAACGTCGGATGACGTAAGCACTTTCTGAATTCAATACAGTGAGGCTTTAAAGGGAATTACTCGCTGCCGTCAAAAATGACACTAAGAATAATTTCGTTGGACACGAAATTCACAATTTCAAAATTACAAATTCTGTAGTTTCGCAGATTACATCTCTAGATACCCAGATTTGCAGTTGACTGTGTTCTAATGCTATTCGAAGGCAGCAAAAGCCACAGCAGTTACACAGATATGCCCTTAGTAGGCAATAAATTCCGTATGTGAGTACTGTAGATTCAATATGGCGGTGTTCGATTCTCTATTTAGACCCACTTGGCTGGCACGACCAGTTCACTTTAAGCCAGATTCATACTTCAGATGCCAGCTGATGCCCGACCACATTTGCAGGAAATTTGTTCAAAGCCAAAGCGTGAAGGGCAATTTTGTCGGTGTCCAACCGTGGGTCTTGGAATGGTCTTGCAATAATTCTACCACACAGAATGCTGCTTTTCACAGTGATATCAAGAGTGTCCGCATCTAAATCTGATTGCTTGTCATTTGCCGAAGCTCGGCGTCCAAATTATGAATCAAAGTTAACACCAACACACTTACTGGTGGTATCCTGGGCATGTGTATTTCCGATCTACTTCTATTAAGGCAAGTCGCATTTTGAGCAATAAGAAATTCTCATATCATGACCTGACTTAACACGAAACACACTTACTGGCAGTGGCGACTTCCACATTCCTATAAATTTCCGATTTACTTCCGGCCATGTGCACTTGCAGTCCAACCCCATTTTGAATCTTGCTGTTGTCCCACAACGTACGTCAGGCACCTCATTTTTTCCCAAGTAATGAATGATTTGTTTTGACGTGACCTTATCTGTCATAACATGCTGCGGTTTGTTGCATGGAACTAAAAAAGAAGGATTATCATAAAATTATGTGATCCAATCTAGCAGACGTAGACATATGTAAACCTGAGTAGGAAAGGGTTAACAGCCTTACAACCCCCCCCCCCTCCGTTGGCTTAATTATGCCCCCGACTTCCGAAAAAGTCGGGGGCATTATGTCGTGGCGCGTGCGTCGGTGTCGTCGTCGGTGTCGGTGTCGTCGTCGGTGTCCGTTAACATTTGGTTTCCGTCAATTAGCTTGAGAACGCTTTGACCGATCAACCTGAATTGTTTTGTGAGGGTTGGTCTCTATGAGGGGACGGTTCCTTTCGATGACCAGCTCCGCCGCCCATCCAAGATGGCGGCTATGGTGGCCAGCGTGAAATCGGTTTCCGTCAATTAACTTCAGAACGCTTTGACCGATCAACCTGAATTTTTTTGTGAGGGTTGGTCTCTATGGGGGGACGGTTCCTTTCGATGACCAGCTCCGCCGCCCATCCGAGATGGCGGCTATGGTGGCCAGCATGA
>NMRB01002836.1:28103-40156 GCA_002633025.1 Notospermus geniculatus
ATTGTTTTGTTTTCAATAATTTGCGACAATAAGCAAAAAACGCAAGAATAAAGCTTCTGTTTTGATACTGAGATGCCAGGAAATCGCGTCTACGGCCTTCTAGATTTCAAAATGTTCTGGGGGAGGCCCCCAGACCCCCGCCAGCGTGGGTATCTTCGGCACCAGCCTGCAACGACCACCTTCGGTGGCCCTGACCTCCCTCTGCAAAAAATCCTGGATCCGCGCCTGTTTCTCCGTGCCTGAACTATCCCAATGTTGTCCAATCGCATCGTGCCTCACCACGACAATCAATAAAGAGTTTCATCAATGACTACTAAAATTCTTTTGTTCTACTTGGAGAATTTGGACCAGTTCACCTTGAGGCAAAATGCCGCAGTCTTTCTTTCCATGGAAGCCATTTCTATCATTGTTGTAAGCCAATTAATGCCACGTTGTTGCCTTAAATGATTTAAAAGCCAAATTGATTTCCGTGCCACGGTTGTCGGTTGCACTATTCTTAATGATTCCTTAATTGTTGCAATGTACATTTGGGATTCATAACAGCAATAGAAATTTACCATTAGCTGTTTGCGTATGAACATAATAAACCATGTAGCTTTGGACTATTAAATGCACTGAACCAACATTCTGTTCAAATTTGTTATGAATGTTTTATGTGGATTTGTTAACCATTAGAAAGTCATGAAATACTTTCGAATTGTTATGCTACTGATGAGAATGTAACATTTTTCTTAGGAGATAAATTGAGCTGGGATTAGTTTAGACTTTCAAGGACTAAAGCCTAGTTTATACTTCGACGCACGACCATCGGCGTCCGACGCACGATCAAAATCTGTACGCCGACATAAGCCTACTTCATTAGGTCGGCGTCCAGATTTTGATCACGCGTCGGACGCCGATGGTCTTGCGTCGAAGTATAAACTAGGCTTAAAGCTCACACTGAGAAAGGAGCCTTAATAGCCTAGTGGTTATCACGTCTGCTTAGCAAGCAACAGGTCCCGGGTTAGAATCCCAGGCCATATTGGATCCCTGGCTCTTCACATCCACCCCATGGGATAGTAAGCTATGGTACCTTGTACCTTGCCTTTGCAAGGGCAAGTAAAAGACCCCATCCAAGTGAGGAACATGAATAGCTTGAGATGGCCACTTCCATACTAACCAGGGCCAATAATGCTTTGGCTTCGGCCTTGACGGAAAAACCTTATCCAATACACTGGGAAAATTCTCACAAGACTTCCATAAAAAGATTTTTAAAAAGTTTCCACCGAAAGGTCTCCTGGTCATGATGGTCCATGACCAGGGGTAATATATTAATCATAACAGTCCCTCGACATATCTGAGTAAAAAAAGGTTCCACAAATGTCTACTGTGCTCTGTTCCAATGATGGTCCATGAGGGTTTGGAATAAGATAAATATTACAGTTGCTTTTCCCAGTTGTCAAAAAAAGGTTCTTCCTAAATGTCTCCCTGGTAAGTATGGAAGCGGCGATCTCAAGCTACTCATGTTCCTCACTTGGATGGGGTCTTACTTGCCCTTGCAAGGCACAAGGTACAAGGCACCATGGCTTACTGTCCCATGTGTCCGACATGAAGAGCCAGGGCTGGCCCAGGCTGGATTCAAACCCGGGACCTGCCACTTGCAAAGCGGACGTGATAACCACTCGGCTATTAGGGCTCCATTTGCTGCCAAGTGAGCAATCACATGTACGCACACCGCTAAATCTAAACATCTGCGCCAAGCATCAATGCTAATATCTTAAGAAAAAATGTCAATCGTGGATGATAACCTTCGAAAAAAATCTTGGCAGCCAAAAGCTCATTAGCGTCAACTGATCTGTACCCATGCATTGATTTATTACAAGTAATATCCCGATAAGGCTTTGGCAAGTGGCACTGATTACTGGGTCATTTACATTAAGGAGCTCAGGAAATCGACCAGATGAACCAGACGTGGGAAAAAATCTTGACGAGGATTGTTTCCGATGTGTAGTAAGTGGTGATTGGGTGGTGGGACGGCCTGCTGTGGGTGCGAGATCATTGTCCTGGAGATTTCGATGTGACGACTTGAAGTCATCCATACTTGTGATCATTGGATCGGACGGAGGAGCTTCGTGTAACATTGGCCAAATAATGATTTGAAGTTCTGGAGCACCCTTCCCGTCCGAGCCCGTCCATGAAGTTCGTAAAAAGACTGTAAAAAGTTGCCACTGCGTCTACTCCATTCGCACACAGTTCGAGCCCGTTCAGCAACAGTTTCAAGAATGTACTGAGAAGTAGCTCAGTATGATGGCAGCAGGCATTGGTCCTGGATACAACTGGATCTGACTACAGGCCTGTTTCCTCTACATCAGGTTCAGGTTCCTTTTCTTGCTGTGTAGTTTTTGCGAGATTTTGTTGATGAAATGTCACGTCATTCGACATTTGATCTGCCGTATTGTCAGCAATGATAAAAAGAATGGAAACCTCGTGGCAAGAACGAAAACCCGCTGTAGCCTTTCACAACAGGCCTACAAAGTAACACCCAGAGTGAGATGCGCTGTCTTCTCACGTACAAAGCAATGGACAATGAACGATTGTTGTGTTGGTTTTTTACCCTCACACAAAAAGGAATCAACATGTGTTCCAGTCTCTCTAATGATCGGAAATCACCCAGCCTCCTGCTTCAGGCTACAAAAAAACATCCTTTGTCAATTTGCCAAGGGGATTATGTTCCATATGTATCCTTCTTTCAACATGTTTAAGGTATCTTTTAGAGTTTGGTGACAAAGAGGAAAATATCTTTGCTCTTTGTTGCTTCTTTTTTTCTATCACGTCCTTCTTGACAAAGACGGGCTTTGTCTCGTGGCCTTGGGTTGTCTGAACACGCTACTGATTCATTGTCACGTAACCAGAAGGTAGCTTTTAACACAGTTCTATCTCAGATGGTAGAATGGGTAAATCTGGAGAGGTGGTGTCTCTGTGTGCGTTCGTCTGTGTGTCAGTCTGTTACACTGGGAAGCTTTGTAACTGCTGTTGGTACAGTTTTCTTCTTTGGTGGAGATGTTACCCTTCATAACATCTGGTGCCAAACTATAAATAAAAACTATAAATATTTATAAATATTTTTGATGTGGAGCAGTGCACTGGTAGAGACATCACTGGAGGGTAGTAGGCCTACGGATCTATAAGAAGAGGGCCAATAGACGATTCTCAGATTTTCAATTTGCAGATCTGCGCCACTTCCGCCCAAATCTCAACCAGAACCTCAATCTGAAACCGGGTGATGTGACGCAGTCCATGATTTAGCAATGGTTGACCCTGGTGCAATGTCATCGAAGTCACTGTCGTGGGGTTGTCTGTGTCACGTCGTTCAGGTTCAGACTGACGTTATGGTTGAGATTTCGGCGGAAGTGCACAGATCTTTGTCGTTTACATCAATTTGAGAATGGTCTATACTGGTAGAGATATTACTATTTACCAATGAAGGGTGGTAGGCCTACAGATCTCAGAAAGAATGTACCCGGTATGGCCAATGGTGAGAAAGAACAGTAACTTTTTGACAAGTATCGTAGAACTAACGCTAGCATCCTTCCATTACAAAAGAAAAAAGTTTAGTAGTGACAGAAGTTGGCAACTTGATTAATAAGAGGATTGCAGATTAAAAAATTCTCAGAGTAGAATTAAATCTAATTACAACCAGATTGGTGTGGCGTTCCAAAAAGCTTGATGCAAATTAAAAATTAGGATGTTCATTGAATTTGGGTTGGTTACCAATGTCATTGGCCCAATTTTAATTGAAATAGATGTTGTAGGGATAAATCCACGGTTTCCACTTATGTCAGTTTACTCTTTCTGGCAAGATTACTTTGGTGTACCGGGTAGCCTATTTGTGTGCCAACTTCGAAAACCTTTTCTCTCAGTGTTGCCAAAACCCCAAGTTTTGCACCGTCCACTGGAATACTTCTAAATGTCCTACTAAAACTAAATTCTCAAAGTTAGAGCGTCCCATTGAAAGGATGGAGTTGTACCTGAGCACTGCTGGAGCCTTGCTATAGTCTCATACATGTATCATGGCCAGTCCGCTAAGCGAGCAGCAGGTCCCGGGTTCACATCCAGTTCAGGCCAGATGGGAATAATCAACCCTGACTCTTCCCGTCCATCGCATCAGGCGTGGATCCAGAGATGCCAGGAAATCGCGTCTATTGCCTTCTAGATATCAAAATTTTCCCAGACCCCCCCCCTGGCCCTGTCAGCATGAGCATCTTTGGCGTCCGCCTGCAACGACCACCCTCGGCGGCCCTGACCCCCCTCTGCCAAAAATCCTGGATCCGCACCTGTGCATAGGACAGTAATGGTGCCTTGTGCCTTGTACCTTGTGCCTTTGCAAGGGCAAGTGAACGACCCCATCCAAATCAGGAACATGAGTAGTTTGAGATGGATTGTTCCATACTTACCAGGGCCAATAATGGGTTGGGCTTTGGCCCTGATGGAAAAATTCAATACAGAACAATAATGCTGAACTTCATCATTGTCCTGCTGCTGCTGCAAGATAAATGGACAAAGTTATAATGAAAATAGATGATGTTGTTGGGAATTCACCCAAGGGATTAGATCTTGCATCTACATGGAGACTTGGTGAAATGTCATCGCATTTTGCATGTTGATATTGGCTTTGCATAAATTGCTTAATCGGCTGATTTATGGATCAAAATGACGATGTTGAAATGTTTGTACAAGTAACTTTTTTCGCTGGGGGATTCTTTCAGTGAATTTTCTACCGCTGACTTCAAATAAATGCATTTCTGCACCCTGCCATTTCTGCAGCAGGGTGTGCCCAGTCTCGGCGACGCTTCCATCTTCAGATCTCAGGTTCAACCCCTGTTGGGTTGTTGTTGTTGATGACCATCTGCTAATGAGCCATCCAATCAAGTTGAAGGTCTGGATCTGTGCCCAGTTGAATGCATATTTTGATGAGGCAGTTACAACATGATTTAATTGAGGGATCTTACAATCCGAAAGGGAATTGTAAAAAAACAACACTGTGCATGAATTGAGGAACCCTGATAGTTTAGTGGTTATCCTGCCTGCATAGCAAGCGAGAGGTCCTGGGTTTGAATCCAGCATAAGCCATCCCTAGCTTTTCACATCCATTGCATGGGACTGTAACCTATTCGTATTTGATTTTGTTTTTCCATCAGGGCTGACGCCATAGCATTTGGCCCTGGTAAGTACGGAAGAGGTCATCTCAAGCTACTTATGTTCCTCACTTGGATGTAGTCTTAGGCCTACTTGCCTACAATGGTGCCTTGTACCATGGTGTCTTGTACCATGTATTTGGCAAGGGCAAGTAAAAGACCCATCCAAGTGAGGAACATAAGTAGCTTGAGATAACCTCGAATGTTTCGGCTTCGGCCTGATGGAAAAAATACAATACAGTACAATCCATGATTTGGTCTGAGCTCATTGTTGAACCGTCATGTTCTCCGACATATGACCACTCTACCAACCTGTTGTTATTAGAGACTATTGTACCAGCAACATGCGACTTCATCGATAAAAAATCATTCTATCATCAACAACAGGCCGGCCCTTTCAACATCTTCATGTTTGATGCATGACTGATCTCCAATTGTCAATCTCCCCTGTTGATTTGTGCTTCGGGAATTCCACAATCAATGACTAACACTTCGCAACAATGACAGCATAAACGCGGCACGCAAAATCATCGATAGATTGCAGCGAAGGAAAAATTCACTATAGCCAACTGTTGTCACTTCTAGTAGCATATCTCTTCGCCACAATTAACTATTGACCTTATCCACAGCGTAAGTTGACGATAATTGTTTCACTGGAACAAACGTGTAATGGTTGCGAAACAAAAGAAGGATATTATAGTCATTTAGTCAATAAGTGTTAATTTCCTTTGTTGGTGTCAGTGGAGTCTGGGTCTGATATTTCTTGTATCATGACTCAGTATTAAATCGTAATGTTGGTTTTGTTGCTGTCTGGTGAAAATTTGGTGTTCTTGAAATCTGCGGTTCTGCCCTATCATGTCCTGTCCTGCCCTTCAGCATTTAGTGATCAAATCCACAGTTGACAGTCTTGTGTCTTAAAGGGGTCCTTTGTGTGAGAATGAGGGGGTCGTCACTTCTCCATGGAAAGATGTCGCTGCGACCGTATCAGGCCTTTCCATTGTCTTGAGGACGTCATCTCCATGGCAATGTGAGGTGCGAGCATGAAGCCACAACGTCACGGCAGTGTGACGTTGACGTTTCGTATGACGTCACAGTGGAAAAGTGGATACGGTTGCAGCGCCATCAAATGGTAGAAAAAATTTGGCTACCTCCCCATTGCTTCATCTTCAGGCTGGAATCCTAAGTTGTGGAGCCCTGGCCATTCTATCTCTGTCTTTGGAGCCACCCATGGCCTGCCTGGGAACGATAGTTGTTGTGTCAGTTGTTCAGTTGTTCAGTAGCATGAGTATAGGCCAAAAACTTTTTTGAGTGTACTGATCGCGTTCTGATACCGATAGAGTCGCGGAATAAAGGTAGGCACCAATCTGTGATAAAATTGTTGCATTTGGGTGAAATCTCTCCAAAGGCACCAGTTTACAGACAGTAGCTGTCAGTTTGACGAATGGACCGAATGCAATCAGTAACTCCCTGTCTTCAGTTGTTGAATGCTACTCGCCTCACAGTTTTGTCTTATGACCTCTCCAAAGCACTAGCATTTTGCTCTGAAAAAGTATTGAATATATCATGCGCCATCAAAGAAGAAAAATTGACGTTGACGACGAACCTCGATTACTGTTCTGTGGTTTTATTGAGATTGCGTGATTAGTCCCCCGCTGGATTAAAGAGTTGAACGAAGCATTTGAACCACATGTTGGAATGTAATTTTACTTGTCACGCAATAAGCTGCCGGCATCGTGTTTATCACGGTGTAATTAAAGCAATGAGGTGGGCTGTCACCTTTTAATGTAGAAGACATTTAAGGAGGATTAGAAAAAGTTAAGTGGTATGAAGTGATCGTGGAATGGGTGGTAATGAAGGAGGGTGATATTGTCTAAGGGGCATAGGGTCCCCTCTGGATTTTCAAAAAGATTAGTCACTTTGGGGTTTCCTCTAGTCGCACTTCAATCTTAAGGGAAATCCTGGTGAAAATTTTTAGCTCACCTGGTGAGCTCTTACGGTGGTGTAGCGTCCGTCGTCGTCGTCTGTTAGCACGGCACGTTTTGTAACCGCTGGGGATATTGACCTGAAACTTTGGACATGTACATGTATACCCCTAGGTCAGATGACCTATGACACCAAGTTTCTGTCTGATTTGATTCTTGGCTTGGCCACAAGGTGGCCAAAACCAAAAACACAAAAAGTGCAATAACTGCTGAACTACTTACTGGATCATCTCCAAATTTTTATCATAGGTACATCTAATAAGGATACATGACATATCTAACGGCATGGGATGTAAGCATGGTGCCTTATGCCTTGTGCCTTTGCAAGGGCAAGTCAACGACCTCATCCAAGTGAGGAACATGAGTAGCTTGAGATGGCCTCTTCCGTACTTACCAGGGCCAATAATGCTATGGCTTCGGCCCTGATGGAAAAATCTAATACAGATACTATGTTCCTTTACACGGTACATGAGACAGCATCAACAGTATCAAGTTCTGAAATTCTTGCAGGGAGAACGCATGATACATATCTAAGATATCAATTAACTTGTCATAGTATCGTAGTATTGACTCCTTTCAAGGTCATCTCATGCGTGGCTGCGTTGCCCATTGCGGTAGTCACATGACGTTGCATGCTTGTCAAGTCAAGTGAATTGGCATGAAGATGTAATAGACGATATCACTCCAAAAGAGCGCAGCACCTGACGGGGTCAGCGTCATGACGTCCCGCACGTCATTTCATGTGAGACGAAAAAAAATCAGATTGTTTCACGACGTCATGATCGCTGAAACAACCGGATTTTTTTTCGAGTCACGTCATGCGTTCAGAAATGATGCGCGGGACGTCGTGACGCTGACCCCGTCAGGTGCTGCGCTCTTTTGGAGTGATAGAGTCTATTGATAAACGCATGTCAACATATTTGTCTCTACGTCAGTTCAATAATTCATAAGCGAGTCTTTATATTTTGGAGCAGTCTACGGCAAGTCATTTTCTTCAATTGATGACAAATCCGGGCGATTGAGTCATCAAATTCAAAGGGGAGTAAATCTGAGATATTGGAATTCTTGGAATAGTTTCAATGCAAAGATAAATGCTATAGTCGATTCTCGAATTTGCAGATCTGCACACTTCCGCCGAAATCGCAACCACAACCTCGATCTGAAACCGACTGGCAAAAAACGCACAAACATACTGTATGTCGCACAATCTGCATACCTTCCGCGAACATCACGTGGACGGTAGGCTTCATGTCATTGCGTATGGTATGGTGCGTCACACGTCTCTTCTTCGTCACGTCCGCACACCACTGTCGAATGACGTTACGTCTTTGCTACGTGTCTTTCATGACAGCACACGATGTCCGCGGAAAATACGACGATGGTACACGCATGACTCTGCATGTCCTACGCGGATGATGCATGGTGCGGAAGGGAGGTCAATTTTGCAACGTACTGTACTTCCACTATCCAGAGCCCAAACTGCTCATGATAGCAATGGATGGAGCATCTTCCAAAAGAAAGAAGACACCCAGGTATCCTAATTCAGTCCAGTGGTAGGAGCTACAGATCCTATTTTGTAAAGTAAAGTCGAGGCCCTGATCATGCTGAATTTGCAGTTCACTGGAGAAAACTTGTACTGTCAAAACAATTGCCATGTCTGTCTCATGAAGAATGAGTCCAACAGTGGCTCACACCCGGAACCTCAGCGGTGACAGCCCCAGATGTTTCCACTCTGCCACCCTGACAGCCCAGTTCCATCCATAGTGATATATCTTCTTTATATGTTGAGCACGAGCAAACCAAACAACGAAGAAAAAACCAATTCTTCTTCATGTAGAGTTTCATAAAAAATTCATCCACCTTGTTCTACCAATTACTTCCACATCTCACAGTTCCTGATTTAATCCCGCGAAATTGCTGGATTGTGTAATTCCATCAAATTCCACCTTTTATGACCACCCCACATGTGTTGATGCGTTTAATGTGTCCAATTTAAAATCGATATCAATTTTCGCGTCTTTTTTTGCGATCGGTACATGTATGACGACACCTCATGCATTTTAAGTGATGGCTATAGCAGTTTTTTCCACCGGGGTGGATGGCACTGATTGTATCAGCTGGTGGGCTGAAATGACATGCCACCACCGGTGCAGTTTCATGCATTTAATCATCCCAGGCTCTTCATGTCCATCGCATGGGACAGTAAGCCGTGGTGACTTGTACCTTGTGCCTTTACAAAGGCAGTAAAAGATCCCATCCAAGTGAGGAACATGAGTAGCTTGAGATGGCCGCTTCCATACTTACCAGGGAGACATTTAGGAAGAAACTTTTTTGGCAACTGGGAAAAACAACAGTAATATTTATCTTATTCCAAACCCTCATGAACCATCATTGGAACAGATCTTCAAATGGCCTCTTCCGTACTTACGAGGGCCAATAATGCTTTGGCATTGGCATGACCAAAAATCCGAAACCATATAATGCCACTGGTGCAGTTGCAGCAAATGCTAGGCCTACTCTGAATACCTCTGAACAGTGTAGGTGCAGATCCAGGGTGGGGTTTGGGGGTTGTGATCCCGGCTCCCCACCACCAATTGTTATTTTCAGTAATAAGCCAAAAAACGTAAAAATAAAGCTTCTGTCTTGATACCGAGATGCCAGGAAATCGCGTCTACGGCGTTTTAGATTTCAAAATTTTCTGGCAGAGCTTACCAGACCCCCTGTCGGTGCACGCACCTTCGGCGCAACGACCGCCTTCAGGAGCCCTGACCCCCCTCTGCCAAAATCCTAGATCCATGCCTGTCATGCCTGTAGTGCATTGGCAGGACACCCCAAATTTTGAGCAAAGTAATTAATCAGGGTGCCCTGTACTTTGTCAGATCCCTGTTGCTGGTCAGACGCTCCCCACACCTACTGCTAAACGTGGAACAGTCTACCATACTTTCATACCCCAAAGTGTGATTGGCGTTCCTATCCATTTTGGCATTTCATCAAGTGCTAAAAGTTCCTTTTTTCACCAAAACCTGTGACCTGTTTTTAGCCCGCTTGGCCCATAGGCCAAAAGGGCTTATGCTGTGCTTGGCGCCTTTAGTGGTGGTCTGTCGTGCGTGCGTGCGTGCGTGCGTGCGTGCGTTAGTGCGTGTGTCCGTAAACTTTTCCCTTGTCAGATGGATAGCGCCTTTCGTTTTTGACGGATCATTTTCATATTGCATATGGGTGTGTATGACCACAAAATCTAGGTCAAGTTCGATTTTGGGTGCGATGCGATTCCTACTTTGGCCAGTAGGGGGCGTTTTGTGGAAAAATTCAAAGGCCTGTATTTTGAGAATGGCTTGAGCTATCGCGATGAAACTTTGTATGTATGNTTGAACCTTTGTATGTATTTACCTCTAGGTTGTGGGGACTTCCTGACGACATTTTGGTGAAATCTAATTCTTGACTTTGCCACCAGGAGGCCAAAACCAAACTCACAAAATCTGCTATGTATGCTTTGGTCACAGATATCGTCAAAGATGACCTGTATGGGATTCTGATGGCTTATGCTTTCAACCACTGTGCTAAAAAGCCAAGCGGGCACAGTGCCATTGGCACTATTTTGGGATATTTGAGTTAGCAGCCATATTGGATGCATCCGCCAATATACAGACACAGGAATTCATGCTGTACAGCTTTCCAAACTGATTATACTGGGTATTGATATACTGGGTGTTGATATACTGGGTATTGAGAATGGCATGCCAGGGTTCGGTTTACTGTTTTTAAAATAAGTTTATCATATACACTTAGGATCACTTCGAAACTGTTTCAAATGTATTGTTAATTCGGTAAACAAGGGACCTTGGCTACCTCAGTAGTCATTGACTATGGATGGTTTATCACAGGGTATATGTAGGCCTATACAGGGTATTCTCCCCAAACCATTGAACAAATGTACAGTATGTGATGTGCGGTGCCGACACCCCACCTGCACGGAGTTGCAGTTCCTGAGTTTCAGCTCCACTCCAGTCAATCTTGGCCCAACCTCATTCCCAGGCTTAAATGAGGCCAAAAAACAAGCCGCAATATCTGTTTAGCGAAAAGCCAAGGTTGTTGGCGGCAACGATGTTGAGAACTGGGGATGAGGTTGATCTTGACTAACGAGGGAGCCTATTTTGTTCAATCCGATATCTAGTAAGGATATTGTAAATGATCTTGTAAACATTTTAGCAACCTCGTTCCGAGGGTATTCCTTCTCTTTCAGCCTTGGTCCTCTGCGCCCAAATCGCAGAAGTTAAACCCTAGGGACGAGGTTGAAAACATGAATGGATCAGAGCCTAGCATGACAGCGGAGAGATTGTATATTTCTTTGAATTTTTCCATGACATTTTCAGTGTGCTGTTCCGACTGGACAATATTTAAATTTCACTGCTTCAATAGGGCGTGATATTAAAGGGTGGAATGCGATGATTTTCAATATATATTCCTGAGGTATGTTTATCGGGAGTGGGATTACACATGTATGACTAGCAATAACAATGCAAGCCACCTGCATCGTGGGCGGCCGGTCAACCTCGGTCCAGGTGAGGATGGTAAGCATGTCAATAAATGCACGCTTTGACGGAAACGAAATAAGTTTTCAGTTCCAGTAGGTTATAGACGATTCTTGAATTTGCAGATCTGTGCACTTCTGCCAAAATCTCAATGAGAAACTTGATCTGAAACTGGCTGATATGATGCCATCCTTGATTCAGCAATGGTCGAGTCTGACGCAACGTCGCCGACGTCACTGTCGTGGGGTTGTCTGCTTTATGTCATTCAGTTTCAGACCGAGGTTGTGGTTGAGATTTCGGTGGAAGTGTGCAGATCTTTGTCGTTTACGTCAGTTTGGGAACGGTCTATCATGTGATGCTTTGTAAAA
>NMRB01002836.1:41424-52785 GCA_002633025.1 Notospermus geniculatus
GTTTGTACCTAAATGGCTTTTATGGGGTTGCTGATGATTCCCACCACTGTGCTTCAAGCCAAGCGGGCACAGTGCCATTGGCACTATTTTTGGGTAACGCGACATGAAAAATGAGCCAGTATCTGTCATAAGGATCCCCAAAGACAGTGGAACAACCCACAGGTGGCTTTATCATCCCAGTGGCTATTATGATTCCCCATTAATCTAACTTCCAGTTGCTCATATAATGTTTGAGTGGGATTTAATCCATTTTTCTAATCAAATGCAAATCAAATTTTCATGCTGATGATGTGTACTTTGAGCTACGCCACATGGACCACTGCGTTGGGTTATGTAGTGGAGGATGTTAAAGTTTGGGGTTACAGGGAGTACATCACACTTCACATAACGAATTCCAGTAATTAATATTAAAGGTATAGTGTGCAAACTTTCATAATCTATCAAAGGATTGGTATATTCGTGTTTTGCCCCTTCCCATGCCCCCCAAATACAAACCCTATAGCTAACCCTAATCATTGCAAAGCGAGCTGGGAAAGGGCCAAGAGTGGGAAGACACCTTATATGGGTTCTGCTTGCAACACTCTAAAGGGGTGTATAATCCGAAGATCGATGATTTCTATAATCCGATGACCTACTATGAAACAATGATCCCAGTCACCCCCTCTAAAGCTAAATCTTGGCTATGCTCAGATTATGGGGCTAGGCTAGCTAAATTGGAGCTGGTCCCTGCTCCCACAAACATATGAGGAATTCAGCTCCAATTCTGGGTGCCATAAAAGATATTCTTGTCCATCCCTTGAAATCACAATTCTACACGAGAAGTTTTCTGCCAAATTTTCTCAGTTCTTCTCAAATGACCAATACATCACCGATCTTACAAACCACCAAACAATATCAAATGGCTGAGAATTATCTGCGGAGTACTACGGCTAAAAGTCGGATCCACCAAATCTGAATAATGGTTCTTCTGGGTGTGATTCCTTGACACGACGAAAGGCCACCGATGTCCAGGGACCGATGCCTGCCTGTTTGAACAATCCCACTATGACCAGGGTCTACCCATCATCTTATGGCAATCTTGTTAATTTCATTACTTAAGGACATGCTGGATTGTCTTTGTGTCTTTCCATCAGGGCTGAAGCCGAAGTATTATTGGCCCTGGTAAGTATGGAAGAGGCCATCACAAGTTACTTGTGGATGGAATCTTTTACTTGCCCTTGCAAAGTTAGAAGGTTGAAGTCACCAAACTTTAATACTGTCCCATGTGACAAACATTTGGGTCGAAAGGCCAAAGCATTATTGGCCCTCGTACATATGGAAGAGGCCATCTCAAGCTACTCATGTTCCTCACTTGGATGGGGTCTTTTACTTGCCCTTGCAAAGGCAGAAGGTTGAAGTCACCAAACTTACTGTCCCATGCGATGAACATTTGGGTCGAACACCAAAGCATTATTGGCCTTCATAAGTATGGAAGAGGCCTGCTGAAGCTGCTCATGTTCCTCACTTGGATGGGGTCTTTTACTTGCCCATGAAAAGGAACAGGCACAATCACGGCTTACTGTCCCATGCAACAGGCTGAAGATTCCAATGGCCAGGGCTGGGTTGCACAAAACTCTTAGTGCTAACTTGGTGTTAGCGCTAACTTTATGTTAAATGACGTAAAAAGACACTCGATTTTTACGTCATCTAACATAAAGTTAGTGCTAACACCAAGTTAGCGCTATATCGTGAGTTTTGTGCAACCGGGCCCTGGGCTGGATTCGAACCTGGCCCTGCCACTTCCTAAGCGGACATGATAACCACTAGTCTATCAAGGCTTCTCAGTAGATGCTGGATCTGGCTGTCAGATGCTTCAGTCTTTAACTCACAAGTCGTGCTACCATCCTGGAGCTTGTAAAGCTTCTGAAGAAATTGCCAAACCATGTTAGCGAATGTGCACCATGTGTTGCTCTACAAGCCCAATCATCTCCGCTCAAGGACATGTGTACAAGGTACGCTGTGTATGATCATTTTTTTCCGAGTAACAAGGCCAACATACCATTAGAACTATATCAGTACGCCCACTGATCTCCCAGGATAATGAGCCATGGAAAAAGCTGGTCTCGACAGTGGAGAGTACAAACCTCAGGTGGCTTCGGGGTACCGGGTACTGGTTGTGCGATAGATCCCTTCCTTCACGATGTCTGTTCTTGTTTGCGCTAGGGTGGTAGGGAAAGATCCTCGTTTGAACTAGGTGGTAGGGAGAAGAAGCTGAGATCCTCTTTTGAGCTAGGGTGGTAGGGGAAGATCCTCGTTTGAGCTAAGGTGGTAGGGAGAAGAAGCTGAGATCCTCCTTTGAGCTAGGGTGGTAGGGAGAAGATTGTTGTTTGAGCTAGGGTGGTAGGGAGAAGATCCTTGTTTGAGCTAGGGTGGTAGGGAGAAGATCCTTGTTTGAGCTAGGGTGTTAAGGAGAAGATCCTCGTTTAAGCTATATAGGGTGGAGGGGAAAAGATCTTTGTTTGAGGTAGGGTGGTAGGGAGAAGATCCTCGTTTGAGCTAGATTGGTAGGGAGAAGATCCTTGTAAAAGCTAGGGTGGTAGGGAGAAGATCCTCGTTTGAGCTAGGTTGGTAGGGAGAAGATCCTTGTAAAAGCTAGGGTGGTAGGGAGAAGATACTCGTTTGAGCTAGGGTGGTACGGAGAAGATAAATGTATTGCAAATACTACTGCCTGCAGGTCAACCTGCAACCTGCATTTTATGCTAACTGAGTCCTCAGGGTTGGCTAAGTGACTCACCTAAGATGACAAGGATATCGGTTCAATAAAATCCAAGGTCATGCTTTGGCTTTAAGCTCATAAAATCTAAAGCCATTGAAAATTTCCCAATAATATGGGACGCGATGCTACATACAGTGACAAGCAAAAAAGGAGACAAAAATGCTACTATGAGTCGTAAACGTGCGTCGTCTTTCCACGTCTTACCTAATGACGGATAAAAGCAAATAAGAATCAATATCCAAAATACAGAAGACTAATTGCCCATAATGGAGTCGGAGGACGTGAACTTCTTATTCGCTCCGTGAATTCTGATATTTTTTACGAGTATGATATTGTTTTGAAGTCTTACAAAGCAGTGCATTGCGCAGAAAAGATTTGATATTTTTCTTAAGGACAACGTGCGTTTGATACGATACAGTCTTAGGATACAATGGCGATGATTCCGTCGATAAATCTTAGATCAAAGATGTTTCGCAAAAGAGTCATGTGACGTATGTCAGACGATGATGACAGACAAAGAAAACCGTGTAGGCATAACAAGAATTAACAGATAAAGTACAAGATTAGCGAGACTCTCAGATTTGTAGACAATTATGGGATCAAATATCTGAAGGACTGGTTCTATAGCTTGATATCCTTTCACTGATGCTACTGGTTCTTCTTCCATTGTGTATTTCCCATGGGTAAATTTCCTGGAGGTTCTTAGTAGTCAGTGACTTTGAACTCGTGTCCCTTGGGTTTTGTAAATCAGCAGAGTGACCTTGTATTTTATACCGGAGCCTTCGGTGACTTGAAAAGGTGTTGTAGCTGTTGTTCTTGTTCTTTGCTTTCATCATACTGTACCCGCGCCCCAATACCGTCCTGGGCGGGAAATCAGAGTAGGCGGCCGATTGTCATGTGGGCCGAGCTTTGTACGGTCGGTATTGTATAGAAATTACCGTCAAGCGAATAGGCCCTATTGTTATGCAACAGCAATTTTAGCATGTCAAAACTTCGCGGCGCTCTGGTGATTCACGGACTACATCAAGTCATGGTATGATCATCTTACAATGAGGCCTGTGTGGATGCCCCATCCCTGGCTCTGTTGCACAGGACAGTAGCGGTGTGGGGCACATCCTGATAGCCTCATCTGCTTAGCAAGCAGCAGGTCCTGGCTCTTCACATCCATCAGGGCATTAAGCCATTGTGGATGCCCCACCCTCGCTCTATTGCACAGGACAGTATTAAAGCGGTTTCTGGGGTCTTGTATCTATGTACTAGTCTAGGGCACATCCTGATAGCCTCGTTTCGCTTAGCAAGCGGCAGCTCTTGGCTCTTTACATCCATCAGGGCAGTAAGCTGTGGTGCCTTCTATCGTGTGCCTTTGCAAGGGCAAGTAAAAGACCCATCCAAGTGGAACATGAGTAGCTTGAGATGGCCTCTTCCATACTTACCTGGGCCAATAACGTTGTGGTTTGGTCCTGATGGAAAAATCAAAAGGCACTACACCCCAATTAATCATCCCCAGCTCTTCACATCCCTCGCATGGGACAGTAAGCCATGGTGCCTTATGCTTTGCAAGGGCAAGTAAGAGACCCCATCCAAGTGAGGAACATGAGTAGCTTCAGGTGGCCTCTTCCATACTTACCAGGGCCAATAATGCTTTGGCTTTGGCCCTGACAGAAATATGTGCACCAGTGTCAATAATGCTTTGGCATGGATGCTGATGGAAAAACCAAATACAAATACAACTAGGTGTGATCGCACATCACCAATGTTTCCTCCGTGCCATAATATTGACAGAATGTTTCGTATCAGAAAACCGACTTCCTAGCGTATTTCCCTGCCGTACCTGCAAAGTTCACGGCATTTTGACGAACAGAATAAAAGAATGAAACAGCTATTGACATCCCCTGGAGACAACTGTTGAAAGTGCCGCCATGCCGTAGAGTGTATTTGTTTTATCATGGAAGTTTTTCACAAGGCAGCTGAGTGAACGCTTTGTCACCACACGAGTAATAGATATTGCCCTGTGGTTATTGTATTATAGTGTCTGATGCGAGCGTCGCCATAATCTTGGGATCAACATAGGGGATTCTCAGTCTGTTGTTTGCCACTTACCTTACTGAGTATATTTTGTCACTTTCACTGCCCACGCTATTTTGGTTTTGTACCCCGAAGAGTCCTGATAGCTGAGTGGTTATCATGTCTGCTTTACCAAGCAGATCCCGGGTTCGAATCCAGCCCAGGCCATAAAGGATTGATCATCCCTGGCTCTTCAGGTCCATCGTATCGACAGTATAAGCCGTGGTGCCTTCTACCTTGTCCCTTTACAGGGGCAAGTAAAAGACCCCATCCAAGTGAGGAACATGAGTAGCTTGAGATGGCCTCTGTACTTACCAGGGCAAATAATGCTTTGGCTTCAACCCTGATGGAAAAATTCAACACAATACAATTTTGTGTCCCTAAATGCCCAATGGTTAACAACTTTTGACCCTGTTGGCCTGTTTTCAAAGCAGAGTTTTCAAATTATCATTCGCATGATGGGAGATTCAAATTGCCATCAGCAAGCAGTGATTGTGGACAGTCTGGTTCAGCTTCAAATCCCTAGATGGAGACACTTGATAACGTATATGTACGCTATGGCCATTTTACAGACCATGTGCAAAAACGTATATATACGTAAAACGGGCAGTGAAGGAGGAGTTAACCTCAACTCTTCCATGCTATTTCTAATACAAGTCCCACATTCATTTAACCCTTTCAGTGCGTTTGACGTGCAATACACGTCATGGCACATGCGCAGTCCCGTGCGGGTGACGCCCCTCAGCTTTGATACTTGTCACGCACTGGCCGTAGCAGCTTTAAAAATGGTATACGCACTTGGGAAAAATTAGTTTGATCAGGAACCAATAGATGGCGACACTTTTGAATTGTTTTGGCGCCGTTGGGAGGTGCCTCCACGGACGAACTGAGGTGCAGCACTGCGTGGCATTGCGTAATAATGGCTGACGCAGCGAAAGGGTTAAACATTGAAACTGCCAAATGATGACGGCTGCCTCAAAAATACGTCAAATTTCTGTGGTATGACAACTGTCAACTTCAATTCCCTATATCATTTTTAGCCTGCTTGGCCGCAAGGCCCAGCAGGGCTTATGCTGTGGTTGGGGTCATTGAGTGGTGGTCTGTCGTGCGTTAGTCCGTACGGCGGTACAGCGGTACGTCCGTACGTCCGTAAACTTTGGTTTGTTAGCGCTCTAGCACCTTTACTTTTTTAGGAATCTTTTTGGTCTTTGGAGGGTGTATATATGGGCCTATGATCTAGGTCGAGTTCGATTTTGAGTGCGGTGGGATTCCTACTTTGGCCTCCAGGGGGCGTTTTGTGAAAAATTTCAAAGGGCTATATTTTGATAATGGTTTGAACTATCGTGTTGAAACTTTGTACACATTTACCTCTAGGTTATAGCAACTTACAGACAGAATTTCAGTGAAATCTGATTCTTGACTTTGCCACTAGGGGGCCAAAACCAAAATCACTAAAAGTGCTATTTCTCCCTTACCAAGAGATGGATCTTTGTCAAATTTTTATCATGGGTATATCTAATGAGGATACACAAGATAATACTTGAGTTTTTAAATTTGGGCTACTTTGCAAGGTCACAGGGGTCAAAGTTTGTCTGAAATTACGAAATGGCTGTTTTTGTAATGGCTTGACCTATTACTTTGAAACTTCGCACATACATGTATCTACCTCTAGGCTGTAACAATTTTTGGCAAAATCTGATTCTTGACTTTGCCACTAGGGGGCCAAAAGTCAAAACATAAAGTTTTGTTTCTCCCTATAGAAGTGATGGATCTTCGTCAAATTACTATCAAGGGTAAATAGGATACATAACATAATACTGCTTCAAGCCAAGCGGGCACAGTGCCATTGGCACTATTTTTTATTTCAGGATATCGTTCTCTGAATGCCGCAGGATTATTGCAAATCGGTAGGCAGCCTGTTGTTATCGTAATTGAAAAACAGATTGGAATGAACTTAGAATTGAACCTTTCGACATTTTCATGGAATAAATTTCCTTTTGTTGTGGTGTGGTTTTTGGGCGTCAGTATTTGTAGCTTTTGTGTGGTCTTCTGTAATCAAATTTTTCTGAGGGAGGCCCCTCCCAGGCCCCTGCTAGAGGGTGCTCGTGGTGCCTCGTGAGCTGGTATACCCCTCTTCTTTCAATTTCTGGCAGAAACCCCGACATGGTTATTTTTCCTTACAATGCTCCTGTTGGGATGCAGTAGAAAATGCTTAAGTTGGAGATGCGCAAGTAGAAAGTGGCCCATCTTAGATGACTTCAAGAAGTCTCAGTTTTTTGTAACATTCCAATAAAAAATAGTCGCATAAGTTGGAACTACAAGTCAGATTTTCAGCTATCTCGGATGAAATGACCAGGTCCCTTCTGATACATTTCCACTAAAAAATTTCCGTGCGCATCGGATCATGCCTTCACTCCTCTTCAGTCCATGTTTAAATTATATTCAGGCTGGATTTTCGACTTTTACACAACTCGGATTTTGTCCAATTTCCATGTAAGACGGATTTCTTCTGAGTCGGATGAAATCTGAGTTCTGAGTTCTCTGGTTCACTTGAGTCCGACTTATGCATTTTCTGCTGAAGGTGATTGACCTTTTTGATGAAAATACAGTTGTCTACAAACATCAGAACCCTGGATGTTATCCTGGAGTTGGCCCCTCTGAGATGCCTTGAGATGTGGAAAGTACGAAATAAGTAGAGTGTACTTTAAGAGACACACTCGTAGACTTGTAAATGTAAACTTCTCGTGGGAGTTTTTGATTGTAAATTCAAAATTAAAATTATCCTTTGAACTTGATGTATCAAGGCACTAAAAGCACAATGCATGGAAGAGAATGGCAATGACAAATAGGGAGAATGGGCTGTCAAAGGCTTAAACTGGATCAAAACTCCCAGGAGTGCCTACTTCTTGGTATTTTGTGAAGGCATTTCTTGAGAAATGTAAAGGTAGTATTGTTCATTAACTGATACAGTATGTTCAGAATACCGAGTTGGCTTGATATATATACTTTACCCAAGTTTCTCCAGACAACACCATTGGGATTCCAATCCAATGAATGCTACATCCTTTAGTGCTGACCTCTTCCACCAAACAATGTTTTAGACCAGTTGGAATAGAAAGTACCCACGCAGCCCAAAGCGATAGGGCACCTCCACCAATCCCCCACCCTCTGCCACACACATATGAAATCAATCGCGTGACCTAGTGTTCTGCGTTACAAAATCCCAAGATGTCCGCCTGGCCGCCATATTGAATATTGGATCGCACTCAAAATTCAGTATGCATCCGCAAATCAACCCTGCTTAGGAACAGAAATGTTAACTGAATGGGAAAACCTGTTCATGACTTAAGATGCCCTGCCCCATCATAAACTTCGTTGGGCAGTAGCGACCGGTTATCAAACAGATTCCTCTAGCAATTTTTAAACTCTTCCATTTAACATGACATTGTCTTTGCTATGATCCCCTTATAAAAAGCAGAGATCAGCTCATAGGAACTCGTCCCATAACCAACCACTGCACCCTTTGCGTCTTAGGTTAAACGATCTTCTTTGTTGTATATTTTTAGCATCTTTGATGGTTATCTTTGTTTATATATACTTCAAAGTGCAGGTGGAACAAAGGGAAACCCAATAGCCGATAGATATTTTCTGGTTGTTTCTTGGTGTTAAGGGATTTGCAGGTCCCTTATCGGTGTCTGTATCCTTTGAGGTCCCGTGTCAGAGTTTGGTGACATCAACTGATTTGTCTACAACACATCCTCCCATCGCGAGACTTCTGTCTTGCTCCTGTTGCAGACCGCACCAGGAATGGACCCAGATTTCCTGTGTGCAAGCCAGGTATTCTTCCATCCAGCCAAAAGTCCAGATGTTAGGCTCGAGCGCCTAAAGCCAGGCGTACATCGCACTTGCGACTGGAAGTAGACTGGTCCCCTGTCGTACTGCTCCGTTCCTCCACTACTACGACAGGCCGCGTCCGCCATGTTTGCCTGTTTTCTGACACACGTATGCAAATGAGCAATAAAGACTCGTAACGTTGCGGGAGTCTCTAAAAATAGATGATGACTCATGACGCGACCGTTGATGACGTTTGGCTGACCAATCACATGCCGAGTTGGCGTTCAAGATGCCTGTCGTAGTAGTGAAGCGAGAACTACGACAGGGGACCAGTCTAGACTGGAAGCAACTGATCTGATCAGTCGCTGGTGATGTACGTGCTGCGTGCACATTGCAAATTCAGCAACCCTGTAAAACTAAAGGAGGATCCAATCAGTCATCATGTCCTGGCCGCGTACATCGCACTTTCGACTGGCAGCATCTCGGCTAACATCCAGGGCGTTGGGACTCGATGAGACATGGTTTTGTTCAGAAAACTGGCACTGATCAGTCGCAAGCCTGCGTACATCGCAGCGACTGAACGAAACTGGGTACAAGTCGCTAGAAAGTTGAACCTGTGCAACTGGCGGCGACTGGCAAAATCTCAGTTCCAGCGAGTCGAAAGGGTGTGTACATCGACCATTTCTGGCGACTGATCAGTCGCCTCCAGTGCCAGCTAGATCCTCTCAGTCGCCAGGTAACTCAGTGGTGACTAGTTGTCTCCAGTCGCAAGTGTGATGTACGCTAGGCTTAACATCTCCTAAATCTACCATATTCCTCCCCATCTTATCTTTGAGATCCTTCACCCATCCCGACTTATGCTGCCGTAGCTATCTGATCCAACTCGAGACTTGAGACGAAGAGCCAGCTTTATTGAACATCAAGATCCAGCATCGACTTAAGTGTCATGCTGCCACCTTCGTTATATCCCTAGAATTAAACCATTGCTGCACATCGTGGAAATCAGCAAGGCCACTGGAATGTTGACTGGACTGTCCAAATGATGTAGCTGAGACATTGGTACCTCGCATCTCAGAGGTAGTAGGCTTGATTCCCCCATATATAGTGCCCATTCTTTCAGAGAAGGTAACTCCCATGATGCTCAATTCATCCTTACTCGCGGAACAGTTTCTGGAACAGAAAGTGCTTCGTTGTTTCTCACCACGTTTTCTCACAAAGCATTTTGCATTCCGCAGGCTGGTATGAACTGGCTCTGACAGCCGCCCCAACAGCCCGCTGACAATCCCCTTAACTGGCTCTGACAGCTCACTTGAGCCGTGATAGCCTAGTGGTTATCACGTCCGCTTAGCAAGCAGCAGATCCTGGGTTCGAAACCTGCACCCTGGGCCGTATTGGGTAAATCATCCCTGGCTCTTCACGCCGTTGCCTGGGAGAGAAAGCTGTGGTGCCTTGCACCTTGTTCCTTTGCAAGGGCAAGTAAAAGACCCCATCCAAGTGAGGAACATGAGCAGCTTGAGATGGCCTCTTCCAGACTTACCAGGGCCAATAATGCTTTGGCTTCAGCCCTGATGGAAAAATCTAATACAATTACAATACAGCCCCCTTATCACCTTCACCCCCTTGTTAGTCAACAATGCAGCAGTGACCATTTGACATGACTGATAAGCGATGATGACAAGGAGAGGGTAATGATCATTTCATTCTGATATCAAACCGGATAACAAATTTTTAGGTCAGATATGGGATAGGCCCACCAACGTCACTTCCAGGACGGCATAGCTTCCCCATTGTTTCAGATTGCGAGATCAGACCACACAGTCGCAAACAACACCTCATGACAAAAGACAGCCACAGTTTTAACGACCCATGAAACAGTGGGCAGTTCTTGAGGGAATTTCCGCAGAAATAATGGCCAGAATAATTTCATATCTCGTTGATTAGGAATTCCAGAGTTGCTATTCTCACCCACAACTCGCAGAATCTCGTCAAGGATGTTTGTAGAAACTTGCATTCTTGCCATGATCATTGTCTTTGAACCGAAAAAGACGAAGTGTCCTTATAGCCTAGTGGTTATGACACCCACTTAACATGTGGCAGGTCCCAGGTTCAAATCCAGCCCGGGCTCTCTATATCTGTCGCATGGAGAGTAACATGGTGCCTTGTACCTTGTACCTTTGCAAGGGCAAGTAAAACACACCATCCAAGTGAGGAACATTGAGTAGCTCAAGGAAGATCTTCCGAACTTACCAGGACCAATAATGCTGAATGGAACTGTTAAACCACCACCTTTGTTGGAAAGGTGTAAAGGCCAAGTGCATTGCACTAGGCTACATCTATTACATTACTTTTTGTAAAAACTCGCCTAAGGAGGAACCACACACAAAATATTTCATTCAGTAGCGAAAATAACATAGCCTAATTAAGGTTTCTGACTAGCAAATTGTGTTACATGATATCTAGGAATAACAGTCTAAAAGTGTTAGCGCAATTAATATTTTTGTTTGGTACCCTTCAATCCAAACTGAAGTAGGCATTTTGCTGCTAGACTTGAAATATTTATGGCCGTACATGTCTAAAACGATGTTGTTAAGTATTTTGCTAATGACTTGACTTTTGTTGTTGCGTTCAAGTGCTAGAAAGGATGGTTATGTACATTCGGTGTTCTGTTACCATATTGTTGGAGTGTGGAGATGGGGGGGGGGGGGGGG